>JAUELA010187173.1:0-12386 GCA_031471845.1 Boltenia villosa | reverse complement strand
CAACCATGGTGTCGTTTTTTGTCGATTATTTGAGTGGAATATTATTATTTCAAGTTATTAAACGTAAATTGGAATATGTTGAGTATTATAAGGAAGTACTATAAACAAAGCTATTACAAGATTCCTCACGGCTTAAACAATGAAATCTCAAAACGCATTTTATTGAGTGATATATTGTAGTAGTAACGTTGTTCCCTTACTTCTTTGTTGGATGAACGACGAACGACGGTTGTTGATAATTGTACAAGGTATGAGTCCACTTTTCCTCAAAAATTCGTTCATTTCCAATACAGAGCTATAACACGATTCTGCATCAGCTTGATATATAATTATTTTTGCTCGTAACTTGTTGGAAATACTTCCCTTTTGTTTGTGTTGATTGATTGTTAAGGCTGGAATACACGGTGAACGCACGCGTTTTTGTTTGTTTCATTACCACCGCGCGGATACGTATGGAATCGAATTACGCGCGGCAATATCAAAACAAACCGATAACGCGTGAGTTTACCATGTACGTGTATTCCAGCCTTTAGACTTGTTGCAATACAGTAATATTAGGTTTCGGAGCTTTTAAAGGGCTTCGGACATGAGGAGTACCAATGTCGACGCTCGATACCCACCATATCCCTACATGTGAGGCATACGGATACAAATCATGTGCAGTCTTTGAATATATGGGAAGTTATGCAGGATTGTCAAGTTTGGCTTTCTTTATTTTGTGTTCAACTGGCGTTGAATGACTCCTTCCTGGGGAAAGAAAAATTTGCACGAGGTGATTTTTTGACAATATCAAGAACAGACATAGTATTGTCCATATGTATGTGAGATAACTGACGTCAGAACACGGGAGCCTAGCACATTCGACACCATTGATAAAAACTCTACATATAAGAGCGAACTGTAACATTCTGACACTCTCTTCTGTCTAATACTGAATACACGTTGGTATCAAGAGGAACGTGTCATTGCCTAAGGGATGAGAGAAAATGTATGCTCTTGTGGTCTTTATCAGTATATCTTAATCGTTTTGAATAGCAACCCTTCGTAGGGCATTATTTTTAGATGGTGGCTCAACAATTGAAAGGTAAATTTTGCATTAAAAAGGATTATTTTGTCGTCATACTGTCCACTTAGGCTTGATTTTTGATATATTTAAAGAGTAGTGAGAGTATATTGAGGAGTAATTCAATATTTACGTAGGGTAGAAATGCTGGTGGAAATGCTGCTGCTCAAATAGGATGAAAAAATCTTGAAAAAGCTTCATAACCGGCACGTACGTGAAACGCGTATTCTGATAACTTTCAAAAATTGTATCAAAACCCATTGAAAAAAAATTGGCGACCTAACTTTTGGTCGTGACCGTGCAGGTTAAGAAGTTCCCTTTATTGCTTTTTGTGCAAACTGTACTGTACAAACTGTACCAGAAATTACTGGTGAGAACGATTTTGTACGAGTTTCAAATACTTCAGTGCCAAGGTGCCCAAGCTTCATGATCTTCGTACAACTTCTTATGAACCCGTATTTGCATCAGACGTATTCGTATAAATACTGATAAATTACCTATCCTTCCGTTAAATTATCGGATGTAAATGTGTAAAAACCCTTTTTGCAGTCAACCTATATATAAAAATATATATAATCATCGAAAGAATTTAAAAGTAAAAGAAGGAGCCCCATCGTTTACGTTGGAGATTTTCGAAAGAAAAAGAAAAGGTAAGAATTTATAAGAAAACTGAATATTCAATGCTAGATTTGGCAAACTTGGATAGAAGCGAGTGAAATCTTCTATACTTTTTACATTGAAGAAGGAATGCAAGTGTTAGGTAAATTTAAATAATTCATTTATTGGTTTACATGGAACAAATTCCGGATTATGTTGTACCCTTCGATGTGGATGCATTGCGTAAACAATAATCTATATTTTTCACCAATATAAGTTTAACTTTTAGAGCAACGTCTGAATAGAAAAATGTGACACTAAAACCAGCTGTATGATTTCCAGCATTCCAAAATACTATTCCATGACAACCAAATCGTTATGAGTAACGCGGTAACACTGTGTCGTGTGGCTTTTATTTGCCATATTGTCTCCAGCACATGGTTCCAATAGTCTGTTGTGTTGTTCATCATAACCCTCAGATATAAATGTGTACTTATTCATTCTAAATATGTGCGATTGGTCACTTCTCATGTCCGGAATAAATTTGGAACATGCGTTTGGTAGATGTATGACCATATCACGCTTGTAGGATGTATGCAATGACCAAGTTGACCTTTTAATCTAACAGAAAACGGAAGTTTCCAATTGCGTGCGTTGACTGCACCAGTGTCGCTTCTGTTACACCACTGATTGAATTAGTTTTGTAAACTAGTCATAGGTAGCCCTTGAGTAACCATTAAGCAAAATAATCATGTGTTTAGGGCATCGTAGGATGGGGGGACCATGTTGAACACAATATATATAGTCCATGTATCGTTTGCAAAATATTAAGAAAAATGATTTTGAATATATTAATGTTAATATATAATGTGTATCATCTCGATATTGGCTATGTCTCTAAGATGACATTAAAAAGGGAATAATTTTTCATGATTTTCGCAAATATAGGTGAAATTAATTGCCTGTGACGTAATGCACCGAACAATTTTGCATATTGCCGGGACGTATTGTCTGGACATGTGTTTGCTACCTATGTAAAGATCAGCACTTTTCTTGCCAGAATCAATAGAGTTTATTTAACTTATATATTGAACCATCAAATAAATCAAGGGTTATTTGAATAACACAAGAAAAGGTGTGCACGATGAAAATATCGCCGGGATAATTTGATTATTAATCGATATTTTATAACCCCGTGCCAAATTTTGTATTTTATAACATTCTAGTTGTTTAAAAATAATCTGTGTCAGATGCCTCTTGAACACCACCTACTATAAGTTTTACTCGGCCAATTCGAATTATGATACAAAATATATGAAATTAGAATACTTTCCAATTATGTTGGCATAACGAACAAGCAGTAAGACATGCAAATAACATTTTAAGTATCTTGAACGTTGGTGGATTTTTGCTCGGGCCTCCATTGCATTGTCTATATCAGCGGTCCTCAACCTTTTATGGCCTATGCACCCCCTCACAATATGTCAGAATGACATTCCCCCCTTTAAAAAGTGCATTCATTACAAATAATATGCATATAATGATTGTAATTTAATACACAAAAATATAATAAAGGAGTTTATATTTTATTAAAGCAAAGTTGAATACAATGCGAGGATGTTGTAAATTCTATAAATAAAAATAAACAATTTTATTGAAATATCTAAACATCTTTATCAAGAATCTAAACTCCTAATTCCCCCCCTGAAACCATGAAATTCCCCCCTGGTTGAGAACCACTGGTCTATATATAGATTCAAACAATAAATAAAACAAACGATTTAAAAATAATATATCAACAGTATTAACTAATATGTTATTTTCTGGGATGACTTGCCATGTTTTTGAAATGACGTTAATGCGTGAATTAATAAATAAATGAATCAAATGATATCAATTTTTTTGAAATAAACCGAAATAGAAGTAAGGATCGATCTAAAACTCAAAGTGATTTTCAGTTTTAATTTAACACATGAGATCCTAATTTTAATAGTTAATCGTTTCATTGGAAAATTACAGGTCAAATTTGGAGCCATTTTCTCTAGCGATTTCGCAGTAATTGGGAAAAAATAGACTCGGAAAAGAGTGTTTTGTTCCATTTTGTGTGCTCTTCCTTAATTAAACGATTCTAAATATATTAAAACACATACCTGCCAACTCTGGAAATGAAAAATCGAATTCTTGACAAATAAAACCGGTGTTAAGACCATAAAACCTTCTAAAAATGTGATATAATATTAGGATATCTTCCACGTGTCATCGCTCAGTGATATCTTTTCTCTCCAGCCTAACAACGGTTGGCCAACTATCTGATTATTAACCACCTTAAACCTAACCATAACCCTAATTCTAACCCTAACTCTGACCTCTAACTCTTACCCTAACAGTGTGTAATGAACATGTGATTTATAGTGTATCGGTGACAAGTGGAAGTTTACCTATTATTTAAGATTAATGGCAACAGAAGTTTTTAGGATGCAATATGCACTAAAAGAAGCATTGAAAATGATAGAGTTTTGATGAAAAAAATATGGGGTTTGAGTTTTTATATATAATGGTTTAGTAAAGCATAAGCATAATTTAGCCCTTTTTCAATTCAAAATGAAATATTTTACGGCTTAAAACGTTTAAACCTCTATATGACCGTACAAGATCAATAAGAGTATAAAATACCGGTAAAACGTTTAAGTTCACAAGTATAAATACATATATTATCAGTTATGGCCGGAGAGTACCAGGAGAAGACCATGTTATAGATAGGGGTGTCAGGTTATGGATATTTCGAATTATCGTCAATCCGAACTTAATCCGAATCGAATATTAGAATATTTTCGAATCGCATTCTTCAAAAATATCTTCAAACTTTAAAAAATAATAAATAAAATCAAATGAATTATGACGTCATGTGAAGCAAATATACAGGAAATGTAAAAGTTTCGATCGTGAAACCATGATGTCAAATTACTTCTAAAAAAGAGTAAGAAATGAAATCAATAACATTAAGGATAATTATAATATGATAAAATCATTGCATTAGAATCCAATCTAAGAATTTAAGTTCATTCAAATGAGGTCCATTTCAAACCCGAGACTCCTGTTTTTTCGTGTATTTTTGGTTAACAATGCAAGCAATATGTAAATTATCATTCGAAAGTAAAAAAAAAATATTTCCTAGGTCCGTATTTTGCAAATTATTTAATATTGTATTAATATGTAAATATTCAGGCGCATAATGACGTAATAAAGAGGTTAGTTAAACTGACGAGTCATTTTTTAAATAATGCGTGGACATGTTATGATATTATGATGTCATAATAAACTATATAACATCGTGTTCTGTGCAGAGCTAACGTACAGGAAATGGACAGAGCTGTTGTTGCCACGCGATCTAACGGAGCATTTGCCAAATCACGACTTTGCTAAAAATAAACCTTAGATGAAGGAATTGTCTGCCAAATGCACTTAATCAATATATCACCACGTCGATAGATAGCACGCAATGTTTACGAAATTTGGTATGGGAAAAATTCCAAGAGAAAAAAGCACAAATATCGTCACAAGTTAAGTAATGTTGTAAAATAAAATGATTTCAAATCGTACGTGAAATCTATTGGCTAACGGGTGAAAATAAACTTTAAATAATGGAACGTTCTAATCTAAACACATACGTTGAAACATGAAATGCTAATTTTTTAAGCTTATTTATATCAAATTTATTAATAAATTATTCTTTTAATGCATTAACTTGTCTTCTGCTCCAAGTTGCCATATGTATATGATGAATAATAGGTAAACGTCATAAAACTATTGTACAAAAATAGATATAGGACGTGGTTCATGCTTGACCATATTATTTTGAAATGAGATTAAAATTAAAATAACCTATTCCTGGAGTAAATATAATCCATAGGGAAAGGAGACGAAAGAATAAAAACACAATAACATGAGAGTGTGTGTGAAACCATAATCAGTTTCATATAATTGATACATATATGCTGATTCGGAACACCGTTAGTAAATTTTGATGTCACAAAAAATGTTTGAAAAAAATAAATGAATAAAGTGTTATATGTAAACGCGAAGTTCATAAGGCTATTATCCTCAACTCTGTTGTATTTTGTATTTTGAAAAATTAAAACTAAACATTTTAGTAATATTTTCCCTTAAAATATTTGACTAAAACATCATAAGACAATATATTTTTCAATTTTGATTCCGAAATATCAAACGGCTTTTCACTCAACAAAAATTGGAGTCGGAGATGCGAGTGTTGAGTGTTATGGATGCGTATGTTCTTTGTTTGAGTGCCTTCTGGCGACATATTTTTCTTTTGATTATTATATTATTATTTTCTTTTGATTATAAAACTTTCTCTATTTCTAAAATATTAAACAAATTACCTTTAAAACACTATAAATAACAAAGGTAAATATTTATTTTCCAGTTTGAATATAGAAGATACGCATCGACACAATATAAAATATGGAAGTTTCCCACTTCTTCGATCCACAGGTTAGTCCTTGTTATTTTAATTGAATACTTTTCTATCAAGTATCGTATTATATGCCTGAGTTTATGCGTTTAGATTTTTAAATGTAGATTTCTTGATACTAGATTTTGTAAAGCTTAAAAATTTACAAGGTATAATTCTAAATCGTATGGAGCAATAATGGAGAATGAATTATATTATTTCTGGACTTATAGCATTTCATAAAAACACTATTTGATATAAGAAGGATTTGTGGACGTAGATTATGTGTTTCCTTATATTACAAGAGGTATTTTTATAATTATATGATAGAGATTCCGTGATACATTGCATTTTTTTTGTGTTGGTTACGCACAGGTTTGTTTATCAATACCAACGAAGGTAGTAGGTAATATGTAGAAATACGTGATGAAAAATGTTCAAACCATGTTTCATTATGCTTGAAAACATACAATAGCGAGAATTAGGGGTTATTCAGTGAGGACAAGTGAAAGTGTTGTGTATTTTGATATTTATTGTTCCTCTTTATGTTAAGAAATATAATATTTTCACTTTCTCGTTTAGTTTAATGATCAGATTCCTACGGTGCCATTTGTTTGAGAACTATAAAATGTTAGACACCTTATCGACAACGTGAATTGATTGATACATACAATTTAAATGTCCCAAACTGACGTTGCAGCAAACTGTTGCTGCCATCCTCCAGTTACCACATCTAATCATTAATGTATGCCCACTCGTAATAATAATACATACGTTATTACGTCATATATCCGTCTGTACATAGGATGATCGATATTTTTTGTGTATTTTTTGTATACATGTATTTGTGTAATTTTCATCAATGCGTCCCCTCAAACCAAAGCTTTGTATGGTTCTACCTTCAGTCATTTGAAATAATACAAATAACCGTGATTATATATTTATTTTATTAATATTCCGTTTTATCGAACTGTCTGTCTTCGTAATTTATGTTTTCTTTAATGTAAGGTTTAGTCCTTACGTCAAATTATCCACTTCCATGACGTTTCGACGGTCCTCCATAACACGGATTCATGCACCCATAATTGGCCATACCTCCCCAATCACAAAGTATGTCTTAAATGTATAAAATTGATTATTTATTTAAATTGACCTAAATTAAATAGCCAACAGATTATCATCTACGCCAGCGACATCATTAGGATGGTGCGGGGCCTGTAGCATATGGTGTAAAAGTGCCCAAATTGAACAAAATCCCAAATCGTTTAGCGTTGCTAGGTGATGCCACCAGTTTTTACTTTAGCTGCAATGTTGATCCGGCCTTGATCTACATATTGGATAAAATTTCCACTATTCGAATTCGCAGAAATATCGTAAAATTATCTTTTTCTTCACACCCTATATAACTGTGGCAATGAACTGTTTGTTTAAAGCACACAGGGCTGTTTGTCGTGTCTATGCTCGACAAGAACAAACGGACCAAGATTTTTGATTGCGGTCGGTAACTCGCGACGGAGGAATTAATTAACGAGGGCAAATAATATAAAAAGCAGAATACTCAACCGGTCCCGCACTTTCCACATCACTTTTCTAATTGCTGTAAAATAGGACAGGGGTGGCCAACTGGTCTACAGTTGCGATCGACTACCATAAAAATTAAAACAACCAACTGATAGTGAACTTCCGTTAGTAATAGAATTTAAATTCCATCAAACTCATTAATGTGATGCCCGAACTTTTAGTAATCTTGGGTGTACCACGACAAGCACAGAAATCACGCAAGTTCAATACACCGCACTTGTGAGTTTCAAGCCTCACACCTTCAATGTAAAAACAAAAAATGTCATTGTATGCTCACAATAGTTTGTGATGTCACACTAGTTGCGACGAAACAAATTTTCTGCCGGAAGCTGTTCAACTGAACAGTTTTTAACTCCACCTGAACTTTAACCATTCGTTTTCCTCTGAAAAATAAATGCTATTTGTAACGTGACAGAGAAATATGGAATATAATAATTTATTGTTGCAAGTTAGACGGTGCGATCTACTTGTTGGCCACTCCTGAAATAGGAGAATAAGTCCCTCAAACTGCAACTGTCTACAATATAATTTTACTTAAATAAACGAAACCAAATTTAAAATATTGGGAATTCTTATTTACAATTGAATAGAGAGCAACAAAATGAAATAATTATGTATTTAAGTCAGTTTCTGTTTGTTCGGTCGATGAGCTTCTAAACAGATGACGAGTCGACTCTGTAAAACGTCCATTATTTGATCTCCATTTGTCGACGATACAACAGCCAGCTATGATGCCAAAAATGGCCAAGAAAGCGCCCAAACAAGAGCTTATTACAAGATATTTTAACTGAATTCGGCTCTCTTCATTTGCTTTTGATTGGCCCCGTCCATCTTCAGGTGGATAAGTATATCTCAGCGCACTCAGCTTAAATATTGTATCATATAGTTTTTGTTTTCCACGATCGCTAGCTTGCTCAGCATAAAACATGCTCACGAAATGGTTATTGGATAAATCAGTAAATACATTCATGCAAGGCGCTCTATCTTCGTTGATAACTAGGAAATCAAATGGACCAAATATATGTTCACAGAAGTACGTTCCCTCCTTGTAAACATCTTGAAATGTCTTACATTCATTCGCAGATTCACATGTAGTCGTTCCGCCTCCCCATTCCATCCCTGTAAATGAGAATGTAGTCATTATATTTACGTAAACCCCGAATTCAAGTGCTCTTGAGCAGTCTCAAGAATATGATGGAGAAATATGGGATAAAGCAGCCATACTTTTAGATCAAACGATTCTTTATAAGATCCTCACGTTGAATATATTATTGAATAGAAGCTTCATTCAAAATACTATTATTGTTCATTCTATTACACTGCAAGGAATGTAATATGTTGCCTCCAATTTTTATCGCCATTATAAGGCTGAGTCGAGTCTATCTTCAACAGAATTCTTCAATTTTGTCATGTTAAATTCATGAATATATTTGCTTGCAGTTTTAGACGCAGAGAATCAGCAAACGCTTAGCACCGTTAACACATAGATTATTTTATTTCCTACATTATATTATTTTGGTTTGAGTTGGCAAGAACAGAACAGAATTTCAGAAGATTCTATGGACAAGAGCCAGGAAATTTAAAAATAAAGAATCTTCATCAAGATTTTTTATCAAACTTTCTTCGTGATTCTGAACTTCGTTGCAAAAATAGATTGAACTTTGTTTGCTGTCATAGTTAAATGGAAAGGAAGCTATGAAATGTCACTGAAACCACACATTCAAACTTCTAAAATTTGCAAAATAATAATTATCTTCAATCAACTTTTTGAATAAAGAAGTCTGTCTTGAAATAAACAGTTTCATATGAACATTTAGTCTCGAGGGTAAAAGGTGGAATTCATGATCCATATATCACACGAACTAACATAGAATAGATTTGCCAATAGTTTTCAAATTAAATAACGATCTTAAACAATGCAGTTTGCGTATCACATTAATATATGATACAAAATATTCATTTAAAACTTGAAAATGTTGAAAAAAAGAGGAAAAAAATAAAATATCTCCCACTTTATCAAGAGAGATATTTTTCTCGTAGATAAGCGTGGTATCCTTGAGCATAGCTTCAAGTCACAGTTGTTTTGAGAGTTTTCCCGAACTACATAGTCTTAAAGACTTTAGAGGTTGATGACTTTAAAACCCACAAACTACAACACATATATATTTGAATATATGTTTTCCTTCCACTGATTTGCGAAAATTTTACATGTCGATACCTTCTGTCGTATTTGTTGTATTTCCAACGCATGTGAGTTCATTCTTGCAATCCTCCCACCAACTATTACACTCATTGACACAGAGAGGGACGAACTGGAATCTTGAGTTTCTGAAACAATATTTTGAAATTGTGAGGTCAATCACTTTTGTCATTCCACTCTGAGACTTGTAACTTAGTAAAAATATTCCAATCACAATTCATACAATTTGATTAATTGAGATTTTCGAACCAAATTTTCGCAATATCAATTTCCGAGTCTAATCTAGAATAATGAATTAAAAACAAATTTCCGAGTCTATCTAAATAATGAATTAAAAACAAACCTGCCGGACTCCTCTACTTCCCATGGGCCGAGATGAGGAGAGCATTCTCGGAAGCACGTGACTTTTGAAAAGTGTTGTCTGCACTTTGGCGACATCACCTTTTCACAAAAATTGTCTTCAAACATTGTCGAGATCCTTGACGTTGTTTTTCTTGAGCAGCAAGATTTGTCGGTGGTCCATGGAGAACACACGGGATCTAAATCAGAAATTCAATAAGCTCGATATCAGTGAGAAAGCAAGCCGCAAACTCGCCACTAATTCAATTCATGAACTAATTATTATTATTACAAGGCTATTTTAGCTTGCGTTCAATTAAATTTCGTCAGAAACAAGTCCTGAATACGTTTTTTAACTTCAGAGGTTGACAGCAATACATTGCTGATCTTATTAATGTCCATGTTATCTTCCTTATCAAAGATAAGAAATTGAACTTTAATATTTTAAATTCAATTTCCCTCCCTAAGTAATTATGAACAATAGGTTTCATTCTACTTTTGACACCATTTAATAACTATGGGCCTACTTCTCTTACCTGTTCCATTATGAACTTGGGGCTTGGTGGTCTCATTCCTTCCAATATAACATACATTAAGTAAATCGTTCGTCTCAAAACCTACAACACCATACACGATTAATTCACCAGTTAAGATCACAAGAAATACTTGAACAAGTAAATATGCCATGATTTTAGTAAATGCGTCGATTCGGCGCCTTCATTCGCGATATATTTTTGAAGGATTCTCCGAATGCCTGAGGCGTTTGAAGGTTAGAATTCATTGTGATAATAATGATGTAGTTACCGTTAATTTCATTCCTTTCTTTACTTCAAATTCTATTGCTTCCATTTTCTGTAAATAATTTGTGGTGAATACCGAAATGATGAGCAAATTTCAGATACGAAAGTATTGAGGTAAGAGAAAGTCTTTAAAATCATAAAAAAATTAAGAAAGAAAGAAAATGTTATTTTGTAATTATTAGATAATTGTGTATTCTAATCGATGATAATCTTACCACCGATAATGCCTACCAGCATACACGTAAGACGAAAAATATCTCCGGCAATATTAACATCTATATCAATGACATAAATTCTGGTGCACCTCCATGAACTCACTGCCAGCGAAATTATCATTCTGCGCACAATATTTTACATTACAATCACCACACACGAGTGTATTGTCCATGAAGCCTACCCGCGAATTAAGAGGAAAGTTTTTGATTGAAGGCTTCTAATTACTTTTTTTAAATAAAAAAAAATTATTCACTTCACAATATTACAGTATTGACCAATTAAGTGCTTTCCTGACGTGTTCTTCTCGCACAATAAAAATATTTAAGAAAATTTTGAGTAGATGTCTTCAGGAGACGCGCAAAACGGATATATGGCTACAGCCTGGTGGCTATTGTACCAGGTTCAGGCTGTCGGATGTAGTAGGGTTTAATATTGAAGTATCGAAGTACCTAAAATCTATGGCTAATACAGCCCTGGGAACACGGACAAAGATATATAGAAGCGTATATTTGGACTGTGATCATTTTAAATATAAGAGAGCGATGAAGGTGAACAATTCCGTGTCTTCGATAATTCTATAGTTTGCTGAGTGATGGAAAACATTGAAAGAGAAGATAACAGCGTTGATGGGATATAACCCCCTATTATCTTTCCAATCATCCGGTTGCGCCACTGTGTCGATATTGTTGGCTACATTTTACCAAAACTGCTCAATATTTAACTTTGTTTGGGAGAATATGCCTCTGCGAAGTGCTGTGAATTGACGACGAAGTCGTTAATTTGCGACTATGAATCCAAACATATTCTATTTGAAGTTAGGACATATGATAGTAAAGATATGATGTGATAGTTATTATTTTCAATACAACCTGTAGTTCCAAAATTACATAACATTTAATATAATACTTTTGTTAACAATATCCATCCATGTTTATTTAACTAACAGAAACATGCAGCTTTATCCTCAAATATCTAGTCCGCGTTGTTTGGAAGTATTTTTTTCTATAATGATAAAGAAGCTGAAAAATGGACATTAAATGGAATGGTTTAATCTGCTGGGATCCATATAGGTCAGCTATATCAACAATAGGCTTTATTCGCAGGCTATAATCCCCCTTA
>JAUELA010187062.1:0-12387 GCA_031471845.1 Boltenia villosa | reverse complement strand
CAAATGTTGTTTTCTTTCTCTGTGACGAAATAATGATTTAACAATCAATGGCAACTCGAGGTATTACGCACAATGGGGAATAGTGGAATTCGTAATATTACGTAATAAAGCCCATCGGTGAGCCACAAAAACGGTGCTAATTCGGGAACCCGTGGTTCGATTTTCACGAAACTTGTTTTATTCTGTTCGCATTATGATATGGGGCTATCGTGCGTCGTTTTTGCTGTATTCAAAAACAGACAATCAATCACGCAATTTTAGAGTTTTAGTATTATACTAGATTAAATGTTCACAAACCTCCGAAATGTGGATCTCCTGCAACTGCTTTCACTGAAAAGTGGTCGCTTGTTTTGATGGAGAGAATACTGACGTCAAATGTTCCTCCTCCCATGTCAAAGACAAGCACAGTTCTCTCCTTCTCAAGCTGACAACATCAAAACAATGTAGCTTTGAAAATTAATGCGCAAAACAAAAAGTTCTTTCATATATGTAATGAAACCTCTCTGCCCATTCCATACGCGATTGCTGCAGCAGTTGGCTCATTGATCATATGTATCTCATCAAATCCAGCGATGGTTCCAGCAGTTTTCGTTGCTCTTCGCTGAGAGTCATTGAAGTAGGCAGGGACGGTGATTACAGCTTTAGTCACCTTTTCTTTCAAATAGGTCTCGGCTGCCTGCTTCATCTTGGTCAGGACCATTGCGCTTATCTCTTCCGGGAAATATGATGTCACAGCTCCTTTGTATTCGACCTGGTAAATCATGAATCAATTGTGATTTTATTGCCATATATTTAACATGGAAGCAGACCCCAGTTACTTGTGACAATTAATATTTGAATTTCAGCAGAATAGAAACCTATTTGTAAATTTTGTAGCTTTATCAACCCGCTGTGTTGAACCCTTCAATAATAATGGGAATAAAATAAAAATAAGAAGTTGGACATAGGAAAAACTGAATTGGCGTTTTGAGAAGGTCATTAATGCATACTTTTCGCGAATAACGTGTTTAAAAATGATTTAAATACAAATAAATGCATAGGAGATAAATTTGAATATTACCTTAATTTTGGGTTTGCTGTCTTTTTCTTCAATCTCAAATGACCAGTATTTCTTATCACTCTGTACCGATGGTTCGTTGAAGTCACGACCAATTAATCTTTTCACGTCTTAAAGGAAGAAACATCTCATAATAATTAAGACCATGTGATGTACAAAAGAACACATGGCATTAAATCTCATGAGTAGAAAATATAACTATCTTGCTCTTCTATTCCGAAAGAAAGAGAGACATCTACAATCAAATCATCCTGATCTCTCATCCTGTAAATATTTCGAATGCTCTGCTTGAGCAGGCAAATTTCGGATCCAACACGTCTCCAACCGCGGCCCGCTCGGAGGTTTTGTGCGGCCCAATTGATCACTCAATTTTGTAAGAGCATACTGTGTCCTTAATGGCAATACGGCAGCAATATAAGCAAGTATCACATTGACTGCTCAATTAAACGTATGCCAAAATTCCTTTTATATTTATTTGTTTCTTTCTTTTAATAAAACTGGTTTGAACTTAATTAGATGTGGAATTGTCTGATCTTGTTGAGTAGTGCGGCCCACATCAAACAGTGGTGCATTTTTTTTGGCCAAATAAGGCATTTGGGTTGGACATCGCTGCACTAAACATTAAACATGTGCATTTTTATCTGTGCATATAAAAAATTAAATAATAGTATTTAATTCCATATACACGAAAAATCTCTCTGCCCCTACCCACACACGGAAAACAGTAAACTATCACTCAATGTGAACCTATCGAAATATTGATGTTTTCAACATGAAGTTTATCACAGGTTCGATGTTTAAATAGAAAAACATACTGTCAAATGAGGATTAATCAACAAAACAAAACAAAAAACACTCTGTCGAGAGCAATATGGCAGCATGGGGCCCCTAGATTCGTGGGGTCCCTGGCCAGTGGCACTGTGGCCATGCGTAAAGACAGTAGTGCCAAACAGGTTTATATCATTTATAAATTTCCGTCACCTACATGTTACAGAAAATACAATCTTACCAAACACGGTATTAGCTGGATTTAGCGCAGCTTGTTCTCTTGCCAACTTTCCAATCATTCGCTGGTTCTTTGCAAATGCGACGTAAGAAGGTGTCGTACGATTCCCTTCGTTATTGGGGATTATTTCAACCTGAAAATAAATAATTTCGTAATGTGATGAACTAGAATTGCACGCCGAGCACGCTGACTTGGCGAATATTGGAACCTAGGACTGAGAGTTTGCATTGATCATTATAGAAGTTGTCATGATTCTAAGAATGAAGTTCAGAAACGGTATCCGGATATTTGGACAACGGACATTACGCCACAATTAAAAAATATATATCTTAAAGTTAGGGTTAGGGTAAGGTTTAGAGTTAGTGACATTTTTCAACATTGTTTTTCAATGTTGACAAAATGTCCCCCTGTTATGACGTCACAAGATATGGCGAAATGCCGTTGAGCTAAATGTCCGGAATTCTCAGAAACAAGTTTTGAAATCGAGATAGACCCTCACTCACAACTTTCCTAGTAGTCATAGGCCCGTTTTATCTACGTGGTTACGTCATTAAATCGACACTTCGTGAGGTATTAGAATGATGTCGAGTACCCGTAACTCCGTCGAGTATCTTGTTAGTACTCAAGCCCGGCCCCTCCCTAACGAGAAGACCGCTGAATCTTTAGCATGTGATTCGGTGCATACCGTTCCATTCTTGCTAACAGCAACGCAAGATAAAGTCGTTCCAAGATCAATTCCAATTGCTGGCATAATGGTTTGATTTATTATTAATACAATATGTATCAAACTGTCAAACAACAAAAATTAAATTATTTGGCCAGGTGGTACCTTATTTAGTTGATTTAATATGTAGTATTCTCATCAACACGAGCTCCAAGGTTCCTTATATACTTATAGATAAATGATAGATATGAAACCTTACGCAGAACTCAAGCTAATCCCAACGATTGGATATCGCCCATGAATATTAAGTAATATATAATGCTTCGTCTGAAGAAGCTAGATGTTATGATCTAGCGACAGCTCAGCATTCTCTTCTGATTTGCTAAGTACGAATTCACAGCTAATAGGAAGCATAGAAAAAAAGTTGAACAGTTTCCAGCACACTCCACCACCACTGACGTAACCTTTTCATGATAGCATAATTCGTGGTTACGTTTATGTACCAATTGATGGCCACTGTATGACTACCGGTTGCATCATACATCGGAATATAAAGATGAAAAATCCACTTTATTTCCAACTTAATACACTGTATGGTTGTAAAAGCATCGATAAAAATCTAATAAAATAGTTATGTCTGTAAAATCTAAAAGTAAGAATAGGGGTAATATAGCGATGCAGGATTCAATTCAAAATGTCAAAGGAGAACTCGTAAAATAGTATTGCTTCTTTTACTTTTATTAAAGCTATTTCGTTGAATTATCTTGTTTACCACGTTCCTGGAGGAACAAATTCTTCAATTCATAGAGTTTTTAAACCCATAAAATATTAATAAGGCGAACAGTGAAAAAAACAACTTCGAATATTTATCATAAGATTAAAAATACTAGGTAGATCCTGGACACCTTTGATAGAACTATACGATACGGTGTAACAGTGTGATATTGAATTCTTTTATGTAATGTATGGTTGAGTTAAAATACATGTATGACATCCAATATATATTTGTTTCTTATTTCATTCAGGCGGGAAAAGATGTCAGATCGTAATTGAACTCATGGAAATATCATGAGGCATTGGTTACACTGATCTACCTCCATGGCAGAATGAAGTAAAAGAAGATCTATGGTCTCAACAAGCTACGAAATGGTCAAGGTAAAATACTCTGAATCGGGCAAGATTCTCCCATTCGCAAATATTCGACATGAAGTATTTATATATTTATGAGCTTCTTATTCCACAGTAAAATATTTTATACTTGTTGATATATGGCGTGTCTGAACTCGATGCGATATGAATAAGATGTTCAATAGTTTCCGAATTTAAATTAAAGTAACAATTTTGTTGTTGTTAAAGATATTCCAAAACCACAGACTTTCTGCAAGCCAATCATCTACAAGCGATTTCACGTTTTGGACGCATAACTCAGTTTTATCTTGTGGAAGATGGGACAGAACGAGTCGTACGAGTCTTGTGATTTTTAGAGGACTCAGATTAGATCGAGTCCTGGGAAAGACTCGCTTTTTTCGAAAGCATAATTGAAACGTAATTACATGCATCTCGGTTCTATCCCAGAGTATTGTTTTGTCACAAAATATTGCACAGGTTACACTGTAGGGTCACCTCTGGCGACCTCTAATGTATTTGACCTTCGGAGGAAATCTTAAATGTATTCAATTTGCTATAGTAAAAGCCCGTCTCTATTTAAAGAACCCATTCATGTTGTTCACACCATTATACAAACAATCAACGTTATGCTTTGTATATTCTGTATCCACTATTTAAGAAAACGATAATATATTAACAAAAGTATTTTAATTGCAAACACAACGATCCATCAAGCCTTCACCGTATTAAGATGATTTTGACATTTTAAGTAATAGCGTGGCACTTCTCACGCTAAATAACATGTACGACGATTAGTTTGACATCCTTTTATGCGAACTTAACCAAACCTCAACTCTAAGACATCATTTTTTGAATGTTGGCCAAATGTCTGGATACCGATTATACTGTGTTGTCCAGCATTTGTGTTTCCACCTCCAAATGTTGAAAGGTGAATTTAACAAGTTCCATCTGGTATTTTCCAGGTCTGATTTACAATCTTTCATTTCAATTACAAACACCTTATAAAGAAAACAGAATTTCTGAGATTTTAACATTTATTACACAAGTTACTTAGCTATTCATTTGATGAACACCTTTCATCATTGAACGAATGCATCTCGCCAGGAAAACATATTGAACAACATTAGTTTTCAGTACTTTGCGATAAAAATGACAATTTCATACAAAACAAAAATACAGACAAAGAATATCTGGAAATAGTTGTCCATATGTGAAAGCACACATGGTGGCCCGGATCACAATTTTACACCAGAGGTAGCTTTAAAAGCAAAGCTATTACTATTTGCTCCTTATGTACATGCTTATACTGAATAAGGCTTATTGAGAAAGAAGTAATGCTGGAATAATAGAGTGAAAGCTGGTATTGTACAGCGTGGATAAAGAATGAATCATCCATGATTAAGTGGTGAAAAGATATATGTTATTGTAAGAATTTCGAAATCATAAAACTCTCTGAAACAGGTCATTTCATCTGTGCTTGGCAGGACTAGGATGGGTACCAGTTGGGGTTCCAATTTTATGATATTAACAAACTCAAAATTGGAAATTCAGTTCCTTAACGTTACCAGAACGATATAAAAATATCAGGTGGATTGTTAGGTGGGTTTTCATAATGCAACGATACTTAATTTCCCAAGGTGTCAACAACTTGCCGGGTTACACTTCAGGGTAGAATGAGCTTTATTTTGTTATTATTTATGCATAATACAATTATTATCCTATGTTGAACTACAGTGGAACAGACTGGGCCAAAAAGAAATAAAAGCGCTAGTGAATCACAAAGATGGCGTACAAAAATCCCTTTATGTCTGAATTTCGTCTTGAACGAGAAACTCTAACATGATTACCCCATAATAAATTTTGCATGGGTGAATTTCTGGGTTAAAATGGTAAAATAAACTGGAATGTGCAGATCCAATTGCAATGAAACTGATTTGATTAGAATTGATTTGATATAATTTGCACTCCAATAAATTAAGATTGAATTTTAGAGAGTTTGAAAAGTGTGATAAATTACTAAATATGATTTTGGAACTTTGTAATACAGTATAGTACTCCTATAGGTGCTTAAATAGATATTAGTAAGTTGGTCGATACTTTATGTTAAAACATTCAGTAAATAAGGGAAGTTGGTTACTTTAATTTTGTAGGATAAAAATGTAATAAAAGTAAGTAAGTTTGAATCATTGGAAGATATCATACCATAAAAAGTTTGCAGTAAAATTTAAATAAAATTGATGTAAAAGAACTAGATCTCAAAATGTCTGTGTTTAAATGAAATCAGCTAAAAACTTCATCTTAGCAGAATATTAACATTAGAATCATAGATACTCTTTCCTTTAAAATCATTATGAGAAATACAGAAATAAATAAAACTATGTAATAAATTTCCATGCTAAAATTTATAATTCTTAAAAATTGTTTTATACTGTATATTTAAACTCTCTGAGGTCATACATACTTTAAGTATGAATTAAATTTTTTTATGAAAAATTGATAGAGTTCAAAAAGGCGTTTTTATAATGGGTGGAAAACCGAGTAAAATTCAATAAAAATGCTGATTTTTCAGGAGACAAAATTGACAAGCATTTGGCAGCAAAAGAGCTTCAAAAATGAATAAACAAAGACAGTAACAAATGAAAATAAGGAAATAATAAAATAAATCTTGAAATTACGAACTTTTAAAATTTAATGTTTTTTTGTTGAATCTTGTGTTATCACATTCTATGTCATATATATTGGCCAAAGATCAAGGAATAAAAAAGGGTCCCAAAGGGTTAGGCATGGGATCAAAGGTTACCATGGCAGGTAGGAAAATGTCAGTCTCGAGTTGGACAGGTCAGTGGGTCAGTATGGGGAATTAAAACACTGTGAGTACAATCAATTCTCCAAAGTATAAGTTTGCCTAAAATGGAAAGAATATGAAATGCCAGTCGAATAATAAATATCAGACAAAAAAAAACGAAAAAATTCATGAATTATATGCTGAATAGGTAAAAGAAGAAAGAAGCAAGCGCAATGAAATGATTGAATTTGTGTTTCTTGCTCTTAGTAGGCAACAAAGACGCAGAGGCAATGCAGGGTATTGTTCATTGTTCTTCCGCAATGGTGCATTTGTGTATACTGGAGTATGCTTTGGTTGATAAATACTGCTTTGCTAGAATTCCTTGAATGAGGAAGCGATCAACCGGTTCAAACCAGTTCTATTTTGTTCAAACTCGTTTTGTCTGGATCAAACTGGTTTCCTCTAGTTCAACTGGTTTGAACCGGATTCGTCTAGTTCAGGTGTGAGCTTATGCATTTTAATTCGGTGGTGGTCCTTTGTAATTAGAAGCAGGCTGAGGAATAGAGTTTATAGCAGCTTGCTGGGCCACTGCATAACACTCTGCATTGTCACAAATGCCGTTAGCCCCAGAGGGACCAGGTGGTCCAGCTGGACCTGTACTACCAGGAATTCCATTTCTACCCTGTCTTCCTTGAGGTCCAGGTGTACCATACCCAGGTGGTCCTTGTGGTCCTGAAAAAATATTGTAGTAAAATGATAATAACATTGAAAATCTACATATATTTTTTATCTGATGCAAGAACATAAATTTAACATGTACTGCTCAGAAAGAATAGAAAGAATGCTTTTTATTTCACACAATTAATCAACATTATTTTTTATTCATAATTCATAATTGGTGAGACGGTAGCGATACGACCATACGGTCTTCGAGTCAGCTACCGCCCAGCTGGACGAATGATATCTTGCTGAAGGATATCGCGCAGCAGTTGGTAGATTTGAACCCAGACTATTATGATCCGAGGGCGCAGACGCTAACCGCTAGACCACCGCGCCGCCCGGAGGTACTTTATCAAACACGAATCATGTAACAAATCAAAATAAACCTATTGGATTCTTTTCACAACTAAAGTATGACGATATCTAACAATTTACAAAATTCAAGATCCCCATGCAGAGGTGGATTTAAACTTTCAGTGAATGTACAAATAACGACTCTAACCGGGAGATACCATATCATGATTGCTCGGCGAAATCTAAACCACTAAATATGAGTAGCATTATTGAATCCATGTAAAAATACAATAAATATTCACCTTCTTTTCCAGTATTTCCTATTCTTCCTTTCAATCCTCTTCCTTGAGGTCCTACACTTCCCTTTGGACCTGATGGACCTAAAAAAGAAATTAATAATCATTAATTAAAGTCATGAAAATTCGAATCCTATGTTATAGACAGTGGCAGCTCGTGCCATAATAAAATGGGGGGGCTGCAAAACCATGATTTTCCATAGGTTAACTAATTGATGACAAAGCGACTTTAAATGCTTATTTTAGTTGCTAATGGAAGAGCCGCCACTGGTTATAGATGTCCATAATAGATCACTTATTAAATAAATAGGAGTAAGAGTATCTACATTTCTCACAAGAAAATATTTACCCAAGTTCGGAACCATATATATTTTCCGGTATCCGGAAATTTAGCCAATGGACATTTCACCAGCATTCAAAAAGTTATATCTTAGAGTTCGGGTAAGGGTTAGTGACACACGAAGAATTTTTTTTTATGTTCACAAAATGTCCTTCTGCAAATGAATGCCATTGGCCTAATGTCCCTGATTCATATTTTCCATATCGTAACAGATTATGTATAATACATTTTTAAATATAGCATTGACATTACCTGGCGGTCCTACTAAACCATTCAGTCCATCATTGCCTCGTATTCCTGTGAGACCAGGTGGTCCTCTGTCACCTGTCGATCCTGGTGGACCTATTCTACCTGGTGGTCCAGGGGGTCCTGGCAGACCTGGCTCTGGTTCATAGTCCTAAAGAAACAAAATAGATAATTTGGAATCGATTATATTTTAATCTTCAAAAAAGTAGGAACTAGGAATTTGTTTAGTTTGAGTATTTCAATATGGACAATTTCTAGATGTTTTCAGCATAATGATGAAGTATAGCAGTGGTTCCCAAACTATTTTTGTCATGGAACGAACCCTTCGGCATTATTTAAAAATATGTGGAACCCCAACCTACATTGAAAAACATATTAGAGTACCGTAAATTGTGAGGTAAATTAAGAAATAAATGTAAAAATTCAATACAAAAAGTATAATTCATGTAAATTCGCTAGTGATTTCTATTCGTTCGTGCAAAGTATATTTTTTAAATAATAATTTTTATGTTACTTCGCATCTCGCGACACCCTTATTTTTTTCATGGAACCCTCGGATTCCGCGGAACACAGTTTGAGAAATACCTCCAGTAGTATAGAGATTAAACACAACAAATCTGGAAATTGTGAGAAGTACATACCAGTAATCGTGCGGGTGTTGGGGTTGGAATTTCTTTCTTAATTTGTTCAATTATTTCAGGTAATCTTTCATCTAAGAGTCTCTTCACAGCATCATCGACCATTTTCTGTATCTTTTCCTCATCTGGAGACCTGCCATCTTGTCCAGGCTTACCAGGGCTACCAGCATTCCCCTTAGGACCAACTGGTCCCCCCATTCCTTTTGCTCCTGCAGAGCCATGAAGGCCAGGCAGACCTTGGAAACCTTGTGGACCAATATCACCAGGTGGTCCTGGTGGTCCACTTTCACCCACCTCACCATATGACCCCTTCTCACCCCTTAAACCTGCCTGTCCCGTTCTTCCATCTGCTCCAGCTTGTCCAGGCGGGCCAATTGGTCCTCGTAGGCCAGGGGGACCCTATAAAAAATAATGATATGGTAAGAAATGAATGAATGAGGAGTCCCAGTATCATTCATCCAGCTGGGCGGTGGCTGATTTGATGACCATATCACGTATGGTTGTATCGAGTCGTAACCTGTACGGTCACACATACACACTCTCAAAAAAAAGAATGAGAATTTTCTTCAGAAAAAAAATATTTTTTGTGTTATTGAGGTCATTCAGGCTATGTAGTGTGTGGAAGTTTGTCAGAATAGTGTGAATATGTACCTTGCTCAAGGGTACCACACTAGGCTCAGAGAAATCAATCTCTTAATAGCGTTGTGCATGTTTGTGTAAAGGAAATATTGACTAGCAAGAAGATTTCCCGAAAAAATAGTATAGCTTCATTCGTGACTGAAAGATGGTAATTCAGTAAAGTGCTTTTTTGTGTGTATAAAGTACACATGTATCCGAATATAGTTTCTGAAATTGTGTTTATCCCATTTAACACAGACAGAGAACTAAAAAAAAAAAATTGGTAATATGTATGTGCATGTGTGTATGTGAGATGGTAGCGATTATGACACGATAAGGACCTATGGTCTATATGGACCATACGGTCATTGAGTATAAACTACTGCCTGCTATACTACTAACTAAACTATATAATTTCCAACCCAAAACATGTTTTATTCTCACTATTTACATGAGCATCAGTACTCAGATCAAGGAATTTACAGTTTAATAATGAATATATGTATTCAAGATTACTCAATTATCTTCAACATAGATTTAATTTATCAACTTACAATTATTCCCGCCAAACCAGGTATTCCTGCTGGTCCAGCTGGTCCTGGGTCCCCTCTGCCACCCTTCAGGCCGTGTTTACCATCAATGCCATGTTCACCCTGTGGTCCAAGTTCTCCCCTTGTACCCTATTACAAATACCATAGAAACATATATATTAATTGATGCATAGGATTTACCTTGAAAATTTAACACCATAAATGAAAAAATAAGCAAATAACACTCCGGAGCATTTTTTTTCTCTAGTATATTTTAAATCGAGAGTAATGAATGCTACATCCGAGTGGCTAATATGTACTACATAGATGTGTTCTGCTTGAAGGTCAAATTGAAATGACTTCGTTTATAAAGAAAGCGAGCTTGCTTTTTTTTCGAACAACTATTTTCTAAAGATTTTTCGCTCCCCTAGCGAAAATACTCTTTGCGCTCTTTCCGAGTAGTGAGAGATGAGGAAAAGAGGAGAAAAAAATTGGAAAATTTTGAAAATCGAGCACGTTATTTTTGGTAAACAAACAAAGCTGAATTTTCAAAAATTATGGCAAAGTTTATAGGGCCATAAGCCATGTATTTTCATTGTCAAACATGCTGAAAAATACTTGTTAATTCAATCTTTATTTATAATGTTCTTACCTTGGGTCCGACAACACCTGGAAGCCCTTGTTCACCTTGGGTTCCCCTTAAACCGGGGAACCCATTGTCACCACGGAGACCTGGCAAACCTGGTGGTCCGCGGAAACCCTAAAATTGAATATTTTCGAAAATTGAAAAATAATGACATATCAAATTAGTGGTTCTCAACCTTTTTTGATGCATTCCTCCCTTTCCCACCCCAGCCGCCCTTCATTCCCCCTTGCCTGCTTTCTGCAGAAACTCGTGCAATATATTCTATCAAAATATAATAAAAGTAGGTAGAAGTTACAGATTGTATTCAAATATCAATTTATTTAAACATTCAACTCAATGCGATTTCGTTCTTGTTTATTATCTGACAGTTGATGAATATGAGTTACTGTTTTTGACCGTGCGCAAAATCCAAAAAATGGAAATTCCTTCCTTAAAATGTTAAAATTCCTCCCCGGTGAGGAATTCCTCATTGGTTGAGAACCACTGTATTAAATAAACTATGCACTATAGGGAATCCCTATGTATTTTCCCAGACACTCAACATACAATACAATAAAAAATTGCAAATGCAGAGAGTAATTCAGTCAATCTTCAGGAAAACATCCTTTTTATCATATTTCTTACCTGAATTCCTTGTTCTCCAGTGGCTCCTGCAATCCCAGGTAATCCCTAAAGCAAATGAATTAAAAAATTATTTCATCATAGGATTTTTATTTTGCAGTCTTTTCTAGTAAAATTCAGTAAATCAATCATTGATAGTAAGTTTTAACTAAGCTAACAATAAACTCACCCTGGGTCCTGCGACACCCGTTGACCCCATTGCACCCTTCTCACCCTCGGAACCAGCTTCTCCCTTTGGCCCTCTGGCACCATCAACTCCATCAGATCCTGGCAACCCCTAAAAGTATACAAAGGGGTTTGAGTATGTTAACTGAAATTGAACTATATTAAGAGTTGGCTTTTCAATATACTCACAGATATTCCTGGTAACCCTTGTCCCCCCTTTTCACCGTCTTCACCCATGGGTCCTCTAGGGCCAGCTGGTCCGGGCTTTCCTATCATGCCATCCATACCAGCTACTCCCTGTAAAAAATTTGCAACCATTGACACATTCCGCTGATTATTGAATTGCACATGTCACTGCTTTGAAATTTTTAATAACTATTCATTATATACCTTGGCACCTTGAAATCCAGGTATTCCATCTAGACCAGGTATTCCTTGTACACCCTGAAACAGAATTGAATTTAATAGTGCAATGAAAAAATTCAAAATGCAAGAGAGGAATAGAGAGATCTTTGTTAAAACTATGGCTGTTAAATGGACAATGGTTAATCTTAGTTGTTGAAATAGTTGGTTAACAGTTCATAAAATTTTAACCGATGCTAGATTTAAAACTATAATGCGCATTACTTAATC
>JAUELA010186952.1:0-12388 GCA_031471845.1 Boltenia villosa | reverse complement strand
GCGAAGCGAAGTTCGGCGCGAAAACGATTCGTTCGCGTGAAATAATGAAACAAACAAAAACGCAAGCGATTCCGAATACCTGTGTAACTAGGATTTACCAGAGTGTTATATTAGGTCTGATGGTTTGTAATGTTAAACATAAAATAAACAGAGGTCTCTCAATCGTTAAGTGAAAGTTCATTGTATTCCCCAAGCGCCTCTCTAATCTCTATAATAATTTTTATTTTCTAATGTACACAATGTAATTTAGGGGCCCACTTGGGGTATTGATATATGAGAATTGGCAGCTGCGCCGTCATGTTAGCAGGCACATGTCTGACAATCGTATGTCGATGAACCGCGATAAAAGGGTGATTTACCTTGTTTCGCATCTCATTTATAGCATGTCATGGTCTAATGCTAAGTATGAATCACTTTGGTAATTTATTGTTTATGCCATAACATTAGATTTTTGAAACCTGCGAACTTAAGGGTTGCGGTGACACTGGCTGGAACAGGAAGAACTGGATTTCAAAGGACTAAATTACGAACACACCGAGATTGTATTGAAAAATATGTTGTCATGGAAGGGTTATTTTTAATTTAATACCAGTTTAAGTTCATTTTTTTAGTAATACGAATGGTGCTTGAAGGGGTTGATATAGTCCTCCGGGAGGAGATGCAACTGTGCAAGGGGCGACAAATTCAGGGGTTGGAAAAAGTTTAAAATTTAAAACTTAAATAGTTTTACTGAATGTGTAACTAGGGATCGATTGAGGGGCTCTGAAAGTCTATGAGGTCGAGCTATTCAAAAGTGTGTCTGTGGTAAGGTCGAACGATTCAAAAGTATGTCTGTGTGTCTGGGATGGGATTGAACGATTCTGTAGCGTGTATGTGTGTATGTGATGGAGTCCAGCGATTCAAAAATATGTCTGTGTCTGTGATAAGGTCGAACGATTTAAAAGTATGTCTGTGTGTGTGGGATGGGATTGAACGATTCTGTATGTGTGTATGTGATGGAGTCGAACGATTCAAAAGTGTGTCTATGTGTATGTGATAAGGTCGGAATATTCAAACATCTGGGACCTGCCTGGACGATGCAATGCTTATTTTGTTACATTTATTAAAGAGACAAATATTCTACTGTATTCTGAAGTCCGTGCTGTCTTTTTGGAATGCATCTCGACAGCTACACTACTACATACTGACCTTTCAAAATATTATTTTGCTTGTTTCTGCTGTGTTTATGTAACTATGATAAGATCAGTGTAAAAAGGTCACAACTCGGCCGCCCCAGAAGTTCTCTGCTTGATTTTGATCGAACTTTTGACAATTTTATCATGTGGGCGAGCATTTGATTCTCCGTTAAACTTTAAACAACCCTTAGACGACCTTCTTAACACACTCAAATAAAGTTTTGGGTTGATTGGAATTGCCATATGTCTGAATATTTAAAAATGAAGAGATCGTTGCTATGACGTCATTGATGATGCGATAAATGACGTTTTTAGAGATTTATTAAACTTTTCTCGTGAAAAGAATGTGAGAAAAAACAACTTCGACCAACGCGTAAATTTTTCAATATATTAGATTAGAATTTCAAAATATCGTTCGTTACCTTCGTAGCAAAAGCAGGACCGTTTACATTTACGTTCAAAATGTCTATATTGCATGAGCATGCACATTGCACACGTTATAAAATATTCCGTACCAGTGATGTAAAATGGCGGTTACTGTATCTTACCTACCTTCAATTGCCAGGTTTTAGTCTCAATACTAGCCGACACATTTATCAACTTCTTCAAGTGTCCACTAATAGAAACGTACTCGATAAAAATTATTATTATGCCCAAAACGCAATTTGTCGAAAACCTTTTCAAATAATAAAATTCTATCACTGTTCCATACCACGAATTTCCCTAGAGAACTTTTCCCCGAATACCCGTATTTTATCCGTTTTTTGCCTTATTTAAGTGTTATACAGCCATATTGAAAGAAAAAATGCTGAATAATTACGTCATCGATCAAATAAATTGAATCTGAAATTTTGTTATCAACAATGCATCCGTGCACATTGTATCTCATTCAAGTCTTTTGTCGCCACCGATAGTATTTGTTACAGATCATATCATTATTTCTATACGGATTTTAATGTCTTTATTAGGGCTGTTAAATGGCCAACAGTTAATCTTAGCTGTTGAACTCGTTAGATGACCGTTCCTAAAATTTTAACCAATTTAACCGATGCTACATTTGAAATGATAATGATTAATTATGATAATAATGCACTGCCGCTGTGTGTCCGAAATCAATGTTAAATATCTTGGTAAGACAAACTCTACAATTCAGTATCAGCATTGCCGATCATCAAGAGCAACTGCTAAACGTCGCACAAATATTCAGGTTGGATCGGGACGAAATTAACTTCAACGTTCAAAAATTGTTCATCAATTTGAACAATACAATGAAAAATAAATAATTTGGCCTGGTCTGAAGT
Organism: Boltenia villosa; assembly: GCA_031471845.1. Taxonomy (NCBI): domain Eukaryota; kingdom Metazoa; phylum Chordata; class Ascidiacea; order Stolidobranchia; family Pyuridae; genus Boltenia; species Boltenia villosa. The sequence goes on along the minus strand of JAUELA010186952.1, from coordinate 9,912 downwards.
GGTATCCCTATAAATATAAGCATTCAAATACATGGCATTTGAAGTATATAATTAACGGTTGACTGGTAAGATTTTGTACCAGTTAACTGTTTATGAAAACGATTGAAATTAACAGCCCTTGTATTTGTCCAGAATACGGAAGGCTTTTCAGCTCTAGAAATCGACAGGCATGCTATTCACTTATTTTTATCTTCGTTTTTCGTGCAACATTGAAGCGTAATCAAGCCGGAATATCACATTTAATATAGAGTAGAATGACAGTAACCTTAGAGCTCCAAAGAAAAATTTGGCGGTGTCGATTTCTTGTTCAAAAGAAATATTGGAACAAATTATGAGAAATATTTCCACGTTTGATCGAAACGTTGGAAATATGACACGTGAAATATAGGCTTCGTGATATGCCAGCATGTGCTGAATGATTTTGTGCACTTATAAGGAATACAACCAAATATAACTTGTCTCGTAAAACTTTGAAACAAGACTTGCCAATTTCATCCCGTTTTTTCCTATTTTATTAGTTTTTTTTTCACTTTTTTTTCGCCGTATACATGTTTTCATTTTTATCAGTGTGATATTTCAAAATGACTATTTAACTCTAACTAAAGGAATTCTTTATCATTTGAATTAATAATATGTTTCGACCTAGGGGACTATCAGAAAAACTGTCCCGGGAGACGATTCCATTCAAACCAAGTTAATATCCAATAATAAAGGGTAAAGCATAAAGTGTTATGTGACGTCATAAGAATGGGGTCATAGGTTATTCGTTAAGTTTCATTTGAATTTGGAAGTCAAGCGGCCAAGATTTGAACGATTTATAGACTAAAAAATTAATAAAAAAAAGGTAGGCAAATACTTCTTGACGATTGAATCTAAACATGGATGAACTCAGTGTTTACGTTTGAGGTTTCGTACTGTGTCATTTTTTAAATCTCGTCGCAAATTATGAAATAAAATAATCATCTTAACATGCTCTTTCACTTTCATTGCAAACCCGCAATCGTATATTCGATAAGTTACGCCTGTTTTGTGAATGTCGCCATCGTTACTTCCAGTTTCATCAACCACTAACATCTCAGGTAACTTTTACATTTTATCCCTTTTCAGCTTTAAACGACCAAATGGGCGATTTACACATACTTTTTCTTGTAATAATTCGATATAGATATGAATGAGAGTTTATATTAGACTTTACTTTTACCGAATTGTCCATCAAAACTCAAACCTAGAAATTCTCTGCAAACATTCTTCAATCATGTCTACCTGAGTTTTTACTGCATGCTAGTTTTACTTTATTGTCATCGATTAACATTTTTTATAGCTTTATATGATTTTGTTTTTTATGACCAGCGAATTGGGACAGAGGGAGATCTGCTGCTTCTGTTCACAATTCCTCAAATCCAAACTTTGAAAAAAATCGATGAAAAATATTTCCCGGTGATTTTTTCGCTAAATACTATCTGATGATCCTACCATAACCCTCGAAACCCTTCCTCTGCGTTAAGGTCAGGAGATTGGGGTTTGAAGGGAGAGGGCAGAGTCGGTAGGTAGTATTCACTTATTACAATTCACAAACAATTTGCTCTATATTGTTGTTCTGTGAGGAGTTTTTTTACTTCAAATTACAGATACTAAACTCCGGAATCGCCCGTCCATGTTTATATATTTACAGGAAAAATTTATTAGAAATTTATCAATGCAAAAAATTCAACTTACAATCTTGGATCAATTACAGTTTCATCTTCATTCTCTTCCAAGTTTCTTTGTTCCGTAAATTCAGTAGAATCTTCTTCAATTCCGAGAGATCCGGAAGGAAATGCGGAACAGATCCCGACAAGGCACAGGAAGAACCAACAAATTTTCAGTATTTCCATGATTTGATTTCAGAAATTCTCCAAAATCTGATATTCTTCAAACTTTGGTAAAGCTTCAAGCTCGGAAGTGCAGTATATATTGCAAATGAGTATCTTCTCCAGAGGTCGGTGTAATTAGCAAGTTCTGCGGAATTTGGAGCTTCAATTTGCCGGACCGATGTTAAGTTTCTTCCGAGGTCAAAATATGAATTCTTGAATTCCAATCTAAGCTTTGTACAAAGCAATATATATCCTTATTCGTCTAGATATCGACAAAAATAATATTATTTTCCGAAAATTAGTTAATATTTTACGGTAGAGCTGTTAAAATATTCCCGATCTATCCACAAGAACTGCGATATCTGTAACCTGAATGCGCTGAAATGCGTCCGTGAAAACAAGAGCGCAACAATTTATAAGTAAAAGCAAACAAAACGCCTTTTTTTCTGAAAAAATCTCCGGCAGAAAGTTTAATAATAGACGAGGAGAGAGGAGTGTTGCCATTTCTGTGTTAAAAACTAATACATTTCCTCTCTTAAAGTTCCAAGTTATGACAAAACAAACAGTACTGTTACGTAACAACCACACGCATATTTCTGTTTGATTTTGTTAGAGTTTAAAAAAATCCCATTTTAAAATTAAACATACGCAATACAGGAGACAAATTTACAAGAACCATTTTGCATATTTTAACATGATAACTACCTTGCTTTTCCCGCGCTAAGTTTGTACCTTATGACGTCACAATTTCAGAGAAATATTAATCATTACGTCACACTGCTTGTACTATTTAAAAGAAAATAGAATACATATGCACACTTAGCAATAATAATGTATTTTTCTTGCAAATAAACTGAAAACGTATTTGGCAACTTCTACTATTTGCAAGCGAATTATTGGAAGCAAGCCAAGAAAATGATTAATTCTTAGTTGACAATGATAAATCAGGGAAACGTGTTCCAAGTAACGTTATGCAACGTGTTATGTGAAATTCAAATGCAATATAATTTATGTACAAAAGTTTTGTTCGATGAATTACCAAGGTTTTACCTCATTTTTCAGTTGCAAGTCAATTGTTTAAATGAAGCAAAACATACGATAAATTTCCATGAATAATACGCTTCTGTGTATAATACGCACCTTCGATTTGTCACCAAAATATTCAAAATTAAAATAATAAAAATTTGAAAACCTGACACCTATGCATATAACGCACCCCCAAAATGAGATTTCTGCCGAAAATAATGCGTATTATACATGGAAATTTAGGGTAATTCGTTTTCAAATACAGGGTACCAAAAATACACAAAGTTAAACAAAATGCATATTTAAGCCGTCATTTGCATTGACAATGATCAAACCTTACGTCATACAATGATAATCGTTACGTCATAACTTTTAGAGATAGATTAAAGAGATATATTATAGTTTATTACTCTAGAATGCAATGACAAATATGAAATATTTTATTTTGAATTTAGGTTCTACTTTCTTCCGGTATTAATGTAGCAATAGACAAAATCAGACAAGCAAAAGACATGCGTAAGTGCGAAGGTTTTAGCTTCGACATTCAATTTTTCTGTCGATATAATTTCGCCCCGAGTGGGCGTTTAATGGGGGGAGAATGGGAGTCTGAAATTAGGTAATTGGTGAGATGTTTGTTTGGTTTGATATTGCGTATGAAACATATCCACCTACTATATCGGAAGAAAGGAAATAAATATCTCTTCATTTTATGGATAGTTGAAAGAGAAGACAATAATAGCGACATAGGTTATTGTAATCGTATATTCCTTTCGTGCAAAGGTTCAAATAATGTTTCAGAAAATCATAAAAACATCCGGAAGCGTGATATCGAAGGTATTTATGAGATAACCTCTACTGTTGGCCAGGTGTCGAAGTTTGAAATGGATCTTCTTCGATAGGAAATTGAGCGGTTCAATTTTTTGAAATTTTCTCTGTTAATTTTAATGAAAATGATACGAAGGCGAGGTTACCTGAGCGCTTTAGTTGTAAGCAGAATGAGAAATGCGCTCGTCATTCGTGAAACGAAATATTTACGGAATTACGAATCGTCGCACGCAATATGCAGTGATCACGTGATATTTTGATTGCGAAAGATATAAATTTTCGTCGTTTCTGGCTCAAAGTATGAAAAATGAAAATTGAAGAAAGAATTAGTTGAATCCGAAGCATGCTGGGTGATAATTCCACAATAAAATATGAAGTTGGAGGTGTAATTAGAGTGGGGGGGGGGGGTTCATAAGGCGCGCGTCTGGGGTTGCAAGTCATCGGAAAAATATTATATACCAGAGCAATCCAACCCCGATCATTCGGTAAAAAGTAAATGATTGTGGATCGAAAACTTCGCTTTAACAAACTTCGTTCGGAATGATTTCGCTCAAACGTACATGCACAGCGAAGAGAATACGTATAAATAAGAGTTGAGCATAATTTACACATAAGCATAAATTACTCTTATGCGATTTTTGTTTTTCTATGCGACTTCACTTCGCGAAATTTTATCGCCTGAAATTTTCGCTTCGAAGGCGATACCTTCGCGTGCCATTGGCGCTTCACGTGTGTGATCCCATCGACTCAACTGTACGTTAGTACGATATTAAGTCATTTAAAACCGGCAAAAACAATTTATTAGAATAGGAGTCAGCAGAACCTGGGAGTTGCAATGAAAAAAACGAACGCGTAACTTGTTTACTAATATAAATTTTCAATACAACAACCTTTTTATAGACTCTGTCCTCGGTATCGTTCTCGTTTTGGGACGGCTACAAAATTTATTTTCGATTGAGAGTTCATTTTGAAGTATTAAATGATGAGGTTACTCGTTATCAAAAGATTATTGTCATTCTTTGTCGTTTAAATTGCGATATTCAAATTCTCCAAAGAGCATTATGACCAAATAAATGCGTTTTGCAACTCTATACGTCAGATCATATGTCCCGCGCCAAAGAAAGTATTTCCGCTCGACAATTTCCTTGCACGCCAATATGCTACGGAAACCCGTAGCGTGCTCTGAAATATGAAACCACACACGGAAATTATTATGGCCAATTCGTACTATTCATTTGTGATTATTATGACGTCATTTAATCTATGACGTAATAGATGTATGTGAACCAAGAACAAGTGGATGGGAGAGGGCGTGAAGTAGGGACCAGGGTCTAGAGAGTTCGCTGAAATTTTCCAGTTGGGGAGGGACAGTTGTCCTGACGTCATAGACGACCTCATATCACTTGTATAAGCTGGTAAATGGTTCCCTTGCTATCGAGCGAAACGGAATAATCAAATAATTGCACGCGAAAGTTTTGGCATTTTCAAGTATATCAGCAACTTATTGGATGGATGTGACCTAGACTCTAGGGCAGGAGTGCACAACATGCGACCGTAGATAATAACATAGGCGGCCGTGTACATGTACAATAAGTTAGGTAATCATAATTCAACTTATTTAATTTTTCCAATCTGCACAACTCTTGGGAAAATTTTCATATTTTTTTATTACTCTACATAAAAGGTTCAGTCGATATTCATTTGAAAGAGGGTATAAAATACTTGCAATTTACAACTTAAAATGGTCACCATTGTTTGATTACACTGGCGATCGTTAGTGAAAATTAAGTCTGTAATGCGGGCGGCAATAGCGAAAAGGTTGTGCACCCCTGCTCTAGGGGTATAGCTACCTCCGTGGTAGAAATTTCCTTCGCCTATACATACACGGCGATATTAAGTGATACATTTCTTTCACCTTAATACGGATTTCTTGAGACTGAAACCGGAATATTAGCTGCTCTGACAAATTCACGCACTAAACGGCTTAAATGACCTTACTTTTAATAAGTTTGACAGCAACCACTAGCAACAACACATTCAAATTCAGATAGTTCTAACTATTTAGGCTTAAAATCAACCAATATCAAGAAATTGATGAAATAATTGAGATTGATTTCATTTACAATATACGTGTTTAGATTTCGTGACAAGATTTGATTTGAACCACGAGAACGTGAATTCTTGAGAGGTCACTGATCATAGCGTAGGCGATTTGATGATATATTTCGAGCAATAACTATATGTCTACAGAATATAATTCGGCACATTTCCATATTAATTTATCTACGTGCAATCTCACATAATAATACATTAGTAAACCATTACACGGGGAAGCTTCATGACTTTGAATGTATTTACAAAAATTCTATTACATTAGTAGGAAACCTAATACTTTTGTGAGATATCTTCGCCAATAGACATAGAGTTTAAAATTGAAAAGAAGTAAGCGACTGTCGACCATCGTATGTGTTGTTATTGCGTTTAAACTTCCGTTCATTTAATCTACAGCTTGATGGCTTAATCTTCTTTTAGGTGCATGGATAAAATTTTGGAACAAAAAAATCAACAAAAAGTTAAATTCAGAGCTTTTGCCTCTTAAAATCGTCTTTTGAATCAAATTCTTGGCACACCATTATCTATCAAATACCCCTTGTTGTAGTTCAGCGGAGTACAGTTGAATCTACTCTAATGTCCCTTGTACACTAGGGTAGATCTATGCTCGAATTCCCGAAGAATTGCCTATTTACAAAGTAAAACTACGCAAGTTGTTATTTGCAAATAAGCAGGACGGTAGTTCTACTTTGCAAATCAGCATTTGCGTAGTTTTACCTTGTAAATAAGCAATTCTTCGTCAATTCTACAGTAGATCTACCGTAGTGTGAAACGGACATAAATCGAACAAGAATTATTCAATTCCAGAATGGTATAAAACCTCGTTTGGCAGACAACTTGCAACTAATCACAATAATTGTATCTCAATTAAATTATTACTCAATATTATAATTCACTAAAGCTTATGAGATAAACTGTTAGCTACGTACAAACAACACCATTTCTATGCTATATCTATGCTTGTTACAGATTCGTAACTGAACCTTGGCCGAACTCGATTCCACTGTCTACCTACACACGGCAGAGTGCCCTATACAACTGACCGTTACGATGCTAATGTCAGATAAATATATGCTTTGGAAATAGCACGAAAAAATACATTGGTCACGCGTCGGAAGATGAAAGGAGCCGTAGATGCCATCACAAATCGATCACACGTCTCATATTGCTCAAAATTGATGTTAATTATGTTTTCTTACAGTCTCAAGTAAACGGTAGAGACAAAACATAAATAAACAGCTTGTGATTCTATTTTTCTAAGCTCGAAGCTCTAAATAAGCTCAAAATAATCACTGGCGAAGCAAGAGTGGTTTTCAGAAATGGAGCCATATTGGGAAACAGTTAGCACAATTATGGTTCAATGCTTGGAATTCAAGGAATACCGCGTTAATATGTTTGTATGTAAGAACAAACTACTTCGGTCATACTTGGATAAACCGTAGATAATTCTAACATATACTATATTCCTAGATGCTGCCAAGGAAAAACTTAGTTAAATCTTGGATTTTCCTTTGAATTTTAATGTTAGACTGTGACATCATAAACAATGAACCATGATGCGTGGAAACACGTAGCATGTGGACCTTTATTTTAACCCAATAAAATGAACTCAAATTGTTCGGATTGCATATTATCGCAGAGGTTCCACTCAAAAAAGCTACCGCAACGGGTCAAAATCCTTCCTATTATGCGGAGGTAAGAGAAAAGGGGGCGATATACGAAAAGGTACAATAAAAAAATTATTTAGAATCTTTGGAGGTTTAGTGAGCATGCCTGTGTACCTCTGGAGATGGAAAACCATATTTTTGCTAACTAAAAACGTGCAAATTACCGTATAAAACTATGGTCCATATCACAAGTGCGTACAGTGAAAACAAGACTTCGAGGATGCAATATGCAATGCAAATTGAAGCAAGTGTTGGAAATGAAAACACGATTTGAAAAAAATTATCTAATTTGAGTTGATATACAGCTGGTTATACAGTATTTTGCACGCCATCTCTGTGATTGAGTTTACTGTACGGCTGTGTAATAGCAAAAAGATGCGAACACCGTATGAAAAGAGTGTAAAACATATAGGTTGACAACTATATGCTAACGGTGACGGCACTTTGTCTCCATTGAGAAATACACGAAGAGCAGATTTCTTGATGGGCCCAGGGTTTTCAGATTGAGCAACAAGTAGCGGATTGGACGAATTTGTAGCCTGTACGTTACTAGATTTATAATTTGGGCTCTGAAAGTTAGATTAATAAAAGTTCAGGAGATAGTGCTTAAGAACAATGAACTTGAAGATTGATTACACATTAAAATGTTATTGTTAATACTATTATTATCCAATTTGTTAATTGGCTAGTGAAATTTTAAAGATATTTATACCACAATCAGGTACTTTTCAATATTTTTGCTCTGCTTTTAGTGAAACCGTTCTGGCAACTATGGATTGGACAGGAGACAATGGAAGAAAATGATATTTATATGAGAAAATGCACGAATCCAATCGCATTGCACGGTATAACGACCGCAAAGAGATCAATCTTAATCATTAATCGCAAGTCTTGGCCACGCTTAAAACGATTAAATATTGACACAATACATCTTGACTGACGTGCGGTAATATCTATTAAGTTCTAACAGGATTAGTAGCCAGACAATGTAGATGCATGTTTATCGAATGATAAGCTGATTATGTCTGTGGGAGAAACTGTTGCAGCTTCTGGTTCTGGGAAACTATATTTTATGAATAGATTATGTTCAGACTTGCGTGCATTGAAGTTTTAAAACAAACCTGTTTTTTTCTCAATTATTCAAGTGTGATTCATCTTCGGTCATACTTGGATAAACCGGGGATAATTCTAACATATGATATATTCCTAGATGCTGGCAAGGCAAAACTTTACTAAATCTTGTATTTTTCTTTGAATTTTAATGTTAGACTGTAACATAATGAACCATGAAACACGTAGCGTGTGAACATTCATTTTAACCCCATAATATAAACTTAAATTGTTTAAATTCCATTTTTTTCGCATTTTTTTCTTCAAATTTCTTCCTTTAACGTGGAGGTAAGAGAAAAAGGGGGGCGATTTACGAAAGATACCATAAACAAACAAAGAATATCGATTCTCCTTTATATACATAGATTGGAATGTAAGAGCATGTCACATGCTCATATCATAATGGACAGAATGATGCCGATTGTATGGCAATTTCAGTTGCTGTTCTTTTTATAAAAAGAAATTTCGGATTTAAGTTTTCTCAAAACGTATATACAAGGAAGGCGTATTTTCTTTTCCCAAAGTTTAGTCCTTTCCACCGATCGCTCGTGGTTTACCAGTAATAAGCAGTTGAGTTTGCCAAAGGGCAATATTATTGACCAAACGCTCAGAATAATAGGGTTAAAAATGACATCGTTTTGTTTGTTTTTCTAAAGTCTCGAGTGTAAAACTATCAAGTTACAAGTAAATACGTTTAAGAAAACGATAAACGAGTTTCGAAAATGAACAACAATCGATTTAACCAACATTCCACCATATATCAAGATTTTGCGGTGGAAAACGTATTCATAGTTAAATACCTGAAAGACCGACAAAACTTAATATAAAATATAAACCTAATATATGATGTTACACACAATTGATGACAATAAATGCAGTATAAACGAAAGAAAAGTTTCTGATGGGTCTTTCACACTACGGTGAATCTACGGTAGAATTGACGGAGAATTGCTTATTTGCAAAGTAGAACTTACGTCATGCTTTTGCAAGTGAGCAATTGCTTAGTTTTACTTTGTAAATAAGCAAATCTTCGGCAATACTACAGTACCGTAAAATAGGAGAAAACCTTCACCACAACCCCAGCCTCGGCCCTCTACCGTAAAATAGGAGAAAACCTTCACCACAACGCCAGCCTCGGCCCTCACCCTAATCTTACCCCTAAACCTAACCCTAGTCCTAAATTAAATGTGTCATTTTTCCTTATCATTTTCAATTATCATTTTTACTTTAGAGAGCCCCACCACAGCTACCTCACATAAACCCGAGAAACGGGTCCACATCGGGCAGGCAGGGACCGAAAAATTTGAAATCTATTTAGA
>JAUELA010186843.1:0-12390 GCA_031471845.1 Boltenia villosa | reverse complement strand
TTTCTTCCAATACCCTGACCCTTGTACTTATTTGACACGGCGTGAAAGACTCCGAAGAAGGTAGTTGTTCCTAATAGCTGCGCTGCGTTTTGCATGGGACGTATGATCATGTTCTCAGCAAATTGATCTTGCCTAAAATATACATATTAAGGATTCCACCATTGGGAAAATATCAATGTGTTTGTTATTGAAGTTTTTACCTGAAACAAATCTGAAAACCACGTTCGTCAATCTTCCTCATCTCTGCCATGTCAACATATTTTGTTTCATCCGTTTTGATTCGAAAACAACACGCATATATAATATGTGGGTTACTTTCCTCCTGGTCGATACGGGACATCTTTAAGCAGACAAGGCTCGCCCTTCCTTCAGAAAGTTCATTCTGGTAAAAGTAATGCAGTAATAAAAGCAGTTGTAATTTCACAGTGAAAGGAAATTCAAGACCAACAATTTCATCTTCACATCCTAGAGTCGCTTAGAAGAGGAAGAATGCCTTAGAAGGAGAAAGGAGAAGTATGTAGTTCACAAATATTACCTCGTACAGGTAATTGTAATAAAGACGCAAAAACGTCTTTCTTTTTTCGGGATCTGGATGAGAACGTATGAATACAGGTGTATCCTGAAAGGATTCGGAACAAATTGACAATGATGATCTCCAGTCTTCTTCATTGTCTGTGCATACCTCAAGCCACAGTCTACAAACAAAAATGCGACTTTGTTAATGAATCCTTTTCCAGCTAACATTTTACCTGCTTTTAGTTTACATAGCGTCCTCTACTGCTCTACCATACACTTACATGCCTCTTATGTACACCACTGCGAGATACTCATTACTTGGAATACTAATCTTTGGATAACAAGTAATAATTCAATAGTCAATTTAATTGCTATAACTAATTCATATTACATCATTACCTTATATTTGGATCGTCGATCTTCGGCATTGACGCTATTAGGTATGAACAATTAACTGGACATTACCTTAGAGAACTGAACGGGAAACTATACCACAAGTTAATCATTTGCTTTTGTAAATACTGTTATTTAGGTCAACCGATTACTCGATGATTATCTTGTTGTGAATGCTATCGGCGGAAACAAACGAGAACAATGCTGTTTAACAGATTGCCCGGAAGATGTTTAATCATCAAATTCCTCGTTGATTTCTTACATCGTCAACATTGTTTTCATGGGTGCTAATTTGAAACATGGCTATTACATTTGATATTAAATGACGAGTAAAAGTGCAATTAAAATACAGTTCAACATAGAAAAAGAAACACGCTAATGGTATAATGAATTTGTAATTCCAATGCAAAAATATGTATGTAGCACAATATGATAAAAACAAAAATATAATAGTTATATCAATTGCCAATAACAATTCAGCAAGTATTAGTAATGAAATTAGTAATCTTTATACTGTGACAATAACAGGGTGAAAAATATTCCTGTTTATATAAGCAGAAATTTGAATTTGTAATTTCGATGGGAATGGAGTTCCAAATGACAACACCTTTGTATTTAATGGATTTCTGCGTTCCTGCTGATGAGACGCGGGGATTATAATAATTGGAATCAAAGGTGCGCGTATGATGAGTATGAACTAAGTCAGATTTGGCAAAAAATGAGTTGAAGCGATAAGGTAAACTGCCATAGGAGTGTTTGTACAGGAGCTTTGCTACTTCTAATTTATAAATATCTTTCAGTTTTTACAGACCAAGTTCCCTACAACTTAGGTCCTGCACACCACAACCTTACTTCACGCAAGTGCGCAACCCAGCGAAAATTTCGATGGAAAGTGAAAAAATTCCAATGCGATAAAAATATGAATGAAATGCTATTTAATCATGGCGTGTTAAATTTTCACAAGTTTCTCTTAGTCAACGCAACAAAAGCTAAAACAAAGGGAACGATATGTGGATCTGTTAGCAACTGCGGAATACTAAAATCCACATTCAGATCATGACATTTGGATATAAGATATTGTCGCTGACCAATATAAAGTGGGCATCGCTGCAAAATATGAGTCACTGTCTCTTGTACATGGCACACATTACATAGTTCTGTTGGAAATTCCAAACAATTGGAAATTTAAACGGCGGTGTCTAGTTTGTAGAATGTAGACGGAAGAGGAAAACTTCACCTCGACGAGAGATTGCAGTTAACGAAGGACGTATTTATTGATGAATGAAAGGTTTTGAAATGATCTCCTGATGTTGTCATCAAGATAGTCTTTGTTCCCTTTATTTCGACACATAGTGGTTATCAAGGACTTGGTTTCAAATCGAGACAGTTTCGTATGGACAGATCCTTGTCTCTCCGTTGCTTCCCGGGCAGAGGAATCTGCGATCTCATTTCCGGGAATCACACATTGAGAAGGAATCCACAGTATTTCGAGACCCTGAATCCGAAGAGAATGTATTAAGTGAATGATTTTGAACAGTAAATAATGTTGACATTTTTTGTAATTGGAGAGAATTGAAGGCACCAAGACAATCTGACAATATCAATGTTTTCATAGGCCTAAAACGCGCGATCCATCGTAGAGCACAAGGATTGCAAACATTTTTCACTTGTATATGCAGAGGAATATTTATTAATTGAATAATTCTGAAAATACTTATGCTGATCAACATAAAATGCTGAGCCGGATCATGTGTGGGATTTTGATCCATCTGTATAAATATGAGTAAAATTGTGGTAGTTACATTCGATATATAATGCATAATAGTGACTCTCTTTATGGGAGGCAAGTTCCAAATGAGAACAAATATTTATGTTTATCTTTGGTAATTTTAATTACCATGGTGGGCAAGGGAGTACAAGGACATGATTGATGTTCATGTAGCAGCCTGTGAGGAATCTTAACAAGGTACCTGTAAGCAATCTTAACAAGTTTATTCTTTTATGACATTTTTCATGTACATATTCAATATGGGAGTTATAAGTCAAGCGTTGATCAAAAATTACGCCTAGATATTTCCACTTGTCGGCAATTGGTATATATGCCCCATTTATTGTTAGAGATATTGACGGAAGCTTATTTTTAGTTGTAAACAAAATTACAAATGATTTATTTACTGATATTGAAAAACACCAAGATGCAGACCAATTCGCAATACTATCAAGGGAGGATTGAACCACAGAGATCAAATGTGGTATTTTTAGATCTATTTCTCTAAAAAGTTCCACGGATGCTGTGCTGGTACTTTGTTTGATAGATCATTTATCATGACTGTGAAATGAATAGGACTCAGTACACTTTCCTGGGGGAACCCCGTTCTCCAACACATATATATCTGAAATGGACCACCCAACTCTCACTTGAAATGTCCGGCACAGTATGAATAAACGCAACCAATTTAGCATCTTACGTCGAACTCCAATGCGGAAAAGTTTATACAGCAGACTGTTACGATTTTGTCCAGGCTCGACCTTGCGGTACCTCGAGATACTAGTTGATGCGATTAGCAATAATGCTTTCCATGAATTTGCAAATATTGCTGGTGAGTGGAATAGGACGATAAGATGATGTGTTGTCAGCTGGTTTGTTTGTTTTGTGTATGGGAATAATAATTTAGTGATGCCATCCATCCGGAGTTCTACCTGGATCCCAAATTCAATTGAAATGTTGTAATAAAATAATACGACAATGTCTAGGAGATAGTTAACCATGACATAACATAAATCCTTCCGCACCTGGTGCACTGCTTTTTTATTTAAAACTTTATTTATTGTATCATAAGAAAATGTTAGATTGATTGTACATCGATGATCAGTTACAGAATATATGCTTTGGTGATTATCTTTCTCAAAATTAGTTCGATGATTGAGAAAGCAAGAGGGGAGTTGTTCATTGCAACTAACAGATCTATACACTTCGCCAAATATGTTGGCTTTTCAAGGTTGTTCTCAAAGGATTTGCCTTCATACTTCAAAGTGGGGAGCAATCGTCATTACACAATGGTGTTTCTCTTCGGTTACTAGGTTTAGAACGGGGAATGGATTCTTGGGCTGCTCTCAAAAGACTATTGACAAAGTTATTATAGAAATAATCCACATCTTAGATATTATACTGGTGGGCATATATTTTAAACACAATTAAGAAAACTTTAAGAAGATTTGTTTTCAACCAATCAATGTGGATAAATATGAAAGAACGTAAAACAATATTGTGATCGCTACTGATTAATTCGTCAGTTACAATGGTGTGACATTTTTGGCCAATGTCGGCTGAATATATACTGAGATCCAACAATGAATACCTATTTCTTGAATTTATAACCACATTAATTCTAGTTGTTTGCGTTGTATTAAGTACAACAAGATTACATTCGTCAATCAACTTGTTGATTATACCACCTCTAATATTACAAGATGCGCTTCCCCACAACGTGCGGTGAGCGTTGAAATCACCCAAAACCAAAGACTTTTCTCTAAAGAAGAAAAAAATTTGTCTGAGATCAGATTCTGAAACCTGTGCACTTGGTTGCATGTACAAGTTGCAAATCTTATAGCTGGTTTTGATACATTACACCTCTATTTCGTGTTGTGTAGTAATATTCAGCTCTGTAAATGGAATAGTAGTCCTGATAAAGAAACAGACACCACCACAATATTGGTTCCTATCTTTTCTGATCAAACTGTAGCCGCGGAGAATAGGTTTGCATTTCTTTAGAAGATTGGTTTCTTGAATTGCTATCAGTTCCATTGCAGTAGTTTCAAAGGAGGAGGACTATCTTGGGTCGTAGTCTAATAAAGAAGCATAAATGTGCTGACAAGAAGTACCATACGTGAATAATGATATCTGGTTTTCTTGAACACAGCTGGTAGTAGGAAAACTAAACCTTGCTCCTATTGCTGAGACAAGTGAGAGAATATCAAGTGGTTCGCCGTTTTGAAGAGATTCGTCAGAAAAGTGGTAAAATAAGCACTTGATGCAGAATAAGAAGGCTGGAGCGGACTTCGTAGGTCCGAATAATTTTAGCTGACATTGGGAATAGCAGAATTCGGCTGTGAAGGTTCACAAGTAGGTACAGGATGAATAATTGATGGATTTGAAGGAATGATCCCTGATTGTTCAGACGCATTTGTCACATAAGAAGGAGATTCACCAGTGCGAGGCGCTGTATGAGATGCGAATGTGTTCGTATGTGGTTTCATCGTAGCAGGGTTGTTTGTGGCTAAAGACGGAAAGTCACTTTGCGATAGATAGATGTTATTGCGTTGAATTGTATTGTCAATACGTTTTTGTGCATTTCCCTGGCATTCCAATAAGAGAGATTTCGCTCTACCATCATAGCTCGTATTTTCTTTTCCTCCTTGTATCGCTGACATCCACATTACGCGGAGTGTTTGCCCCCACAATTACAGCAGAGAAGTTGTACATTCAGGATATTTGTGGTCAGAGGAACCACATTTGGAGCATCTAGCTCTGCTCCGACAATGATCTGCTAAATGACGAAACCTATGGCAATGAAAACTCCGAATAGGCGCCGAGTTGTATGTGCGGGTTCGAAATCTTAAATAGCCCATTTGAACAACAGAAGGTATTTGCCTGGGGTCAAAACCGAGTAGAAGCGACGTACTTGGGTGTAGTCCAGACGAGTTGCGTTATTGTAATCGTTTAACACTAACAACATGTTGCCCAGCTAACATTTCAGAAATATCCGCCAATGAATAGTCCAATTCAACCCCTGAAATACCAGCCTTGTCAACAATGGGAATAAAATAGGGTAAAATGTAATAATTTCAATGTATTGACATATTTTTTAACTCACCCTCAGAAAAGAAATACCATTGTGGTTAAGTGAACTTATCAATGTCATAGTATTGACAGGGATCAACGGATTCAGACAGACCTTCAAAATAGGTATTGAAGTGTTATCTTTTATATTTATATCAGTAGGTGATGGCTAAGGCTAAATTTATAAAATCAGCTAAACTAAGTGCACATAATTGATGGAACCATTTTTCACAAATATCACAATGGATACAATTTTGATTGTTTTTACACACCTTTTTACAGTTTCCACATGTATATTTGGAAGACATTTTAAGTGATAGAAAATTGACTGAGTAAAATTATTGTCCAATTAAATCATTTTTTCAAGATCTTCTTCACATTTGATTTCTAGACGATTGTCATTCTTTTTTTACGGACATAAATATTCGATTATTTGTCCACACATAAATATATTTTGGCATTTTTACGTGTCTTTGTCAAGGATAAGAGTCTTTTTTTGATTTTGTAAGGTTCTCATTAATAAAGAGCTTAAAAGGAGATGTACCTTGTAGTCCATATTGTTTCGGTCCACGACATTCCCTACGTTTTAAGTAGATGGTTCGACAGATGTCAAGATTTGTGAAGCGGGCCATGATAGGTGGAGGGGATGAGTTTCATCTTGGATAAAGGCGGTGTGAGTTTGGACGCCAAGGATTCCAGCGATTTTTTGTACAATTGTACAATGAAGTTGGTATCTTCATTTTCCACCGTGGGTACACCATGAAACTCAAGGTTTTCCCCGCGTATGTAGGCCTACTGGTTTAGTTGGTCTATCTCCATTTTGTCTTCTTCAACTTTCAATATAAATTCATTGATATTGTTTTCCATTCCTGCATATTTTTCATCGCTTTTTGCCTGATTTTTCAATACTTGGGCGATAGAGTTGCAATGTTTGTCGAATTCTGACTATTTGCCACTTCTACAATCTCTTTTTCAGTGCTGAAATTGAGCTTGTATTGATTTTTCCACAATAGAGAGAAGTGCTGATTTCATTTGACTATTCGATCCTCCATGATGGATATAACATGGGTCATACTGACAGAGCTCTCACATGATATGGACACATAACGGAAGAAGGAGAGTTCTTCTTCTTCTTCGAAAACTGGTGGTAATTCAGTGAGTTTCTGTTGTATGTTGTGGATTGATGTCAAGTAGTTATTTGTTAACTATCGGGGAAATCAAGTAAAGTTTTCTTCCGATGCTAATTTTTAAATGAAACGATAAAATAAAATATACTGGAGTGGCCCCTTACATTTGGCCAACATTTTTTTTTCCAAGATTTTTGTATCGATTTTTTTTTCTTTTCGAAAAATTAAACGTTACAATCCTAACCTTGAACGAAGCTACCACTGAACCTTACCCTAACCCGAGCCCCAACTCTAACCTTACGCTGACTCTTACCCTGAAGCCTAGCTCTAATCATATGATATACTTTTTAGAATGTTGACCAAATGTCCACCCCTGCAAATATTGGCTAAATGTCCGTAGGCCAAATGTCCGGATACCCACTGTACTACCTTTGTGCACCACATATTAAAAACTATTGATCTCAAGTGAACTTTAGAACAAATCCTGTTGTATGTCGATAAAATCGTTCTTAAATTATTGTTAATGATCTGGTACATGCTCCACTTGATTGCACTTATCAAATAAAATATATAAAATTCTTTTACACTGAGAATATTGTCCCATATTCCATTCACATGCTTATAATACTTACTATTGGCTCAGAATGTAGTACCAAACATAGAAAATTTGACTGCCATCCATTTATTTAATAAAATAGTTTCAACTAAACGAGATGAGGAAAGAGATTAATCTAACTTCAACATATTTCAAATCCCTTGGCTCAAATATAGAACAAAATGAATTATCTTTTCTCACTGTAGTTTTTGACAAATCCTCTACAAGGATGCTTGCGTAGATAAAATATTTTTGATGATAGATATGGAAGATTTCTTCAGATATCTCTCATAAACACTGACTATATAACAGCAAAAGTCATCCCCATACTTGATATCAGGATCATCCATACATTTCAGTCCTGGAGCATCGTGGAAGTGAAAGTGACCTAATTCTATGTTATTAGTGTTAATATCAAATTGACGAAGTCTTATGTTATCAACTACCCCATATAGAATTGGAGGCTGATGACTACTTTCAGAGTTAAAGACATCCCCAAGCCCCAGATGATGGATAGAGTTTTGATACAACATTTCTGCAGCTTTTTCTGAATATTTGCTTCCAATACCCTGGCCCTTGTATTCATTTAACACAGCGTGGAATATTCTGTAGATGGTAGTTGTTCCCAATAGTTTTGCTGCGTTTTGCATGGGACGTATGATCATGTTCTCGATAAATTCATCTTGTCTAAATATATAAAAACAAAGGAATTCACGATCGACTATCGACTTATGTACCCAATGTTGTGTGTTGAAGAGTTTACCGAAAACAAATCTGAAAACCACGCTCGTCAATCTTCCACATCTCTGTCGTGTCAACATCTTTTGTTCCATCCAATCTGATTCGTAAACAAGATGCATAGATAATCTTCGGGTTAGTCTCCTCCTGATCGATACGGGACATCTTTAGGCATACAAGGCTCCCCCTTCCTCCAGAGAGTTCTGTCTGATGAATTAAATGAATTATTTCCTAAAAAAATGTAATTCAAACCCAGCGTAAGGGTTTTCATACCCGTAGTACAGAATATCCTAGGAGAAAGAATATGTCGTTGTTGTATATTACCTCGTACAGGTAATTGTAATAAAGACGCAAAAACTTCTTTCTTTTTTCGGGATCTGGATGAGAACGTATGAATACAGGTGAATCCTGAAAAGATTCTGAACAAATTGACAACGATGATTTCCAGTCTTCTTCATTGTCAGTGCATACCTCAAGCAGAAGTCTGTGAAACAAGAAAGGAGAATTTCACGCGAAGGTATATAAATTCTTCTGACAAGGGTGACTCAAAATCCAAATAAAACAATAATTTAAAAATAAACGATGAATCGATGAAGTACGATGAATCGTACGCATTCGACATGAGTCCAATAAGCATTATGTACACGCAGTTCCAAACTACTGGTTTTCAGTGGATTCAGGAAACATAGAAAAATAATAAATCATTTTTCATATTGAAATAGGTGAATTTTGGAATATAGTCACAGGATAAGTCCTTAAAATGGTTGAACGAGCGTATATCAATCTGTTAACTTCTTATCGAAATAAATAAATTAGAAACATTTAAAAGCATGTTATAAATTGCATGGGCCCGGAAAATACGAAAAATTAGATTTCAACTAACTTTAGATATCGCATTGACGAAACATATCGTTTAAAACAAACATGTCTAGAATTGGTTTCATTAATTTCAATTATCTTAACTGATATTTTTCTAATTAAATAGATGGAAAATGAATGGCTACGCACTGTTACAAATGAATTACATGAAATAATGAAAGCTTTCGTTTGTGACCACGTCAACATATTTATTTGAATTCTGCTCAATTTCATTTCTATGAATGACGGAATAGCGCTTATTGAAAACAATTATCGCGTGACATCAGGCAAAAAATATTGCAGGTACTGAACAAAGTAGATCTGTGAGCTATGGTCGATTCACATTACTACCAATTTTTGTCCCGCTTCCATCAATTTAATTCTAACACTGATAATTACGAATGAAATAAGATTTTAATTAATGAATTAATGCTCTCAAAAATAATTGCAGTGAAGATGAAACGAGATAAAAACTAGGAAAAAGTGGCACACGCAATGAAAACCCTTGCCTAAACCTAATCCAAACTAGTCATTTTTACCAACCACGATCACAAATATACTAAAAACAATCCACACCCAGATAACTCGATGCATAAGCAAAGCGTGTGAAATCATTCCATTCAACTTTGAAAATGAGGAAACACTATGTACTGAGTGTTACGCTACACCAGGACAACGGTCGTCAACCAGTCAAGTAAAAGAAAGTGTATCGTACACAGTCGCACGCAATATAGTTCATTTGAGAAAACTTCAGTTTCAACTCTGAAACCCAGTTTTGTGCATCCACACAGTTTTGAAAATAGACCAAATAATATCGAAAATATTTCAACTGAGAGCATATCAAATGTCACTAGATAAAGGGAAACATTGTCTGACGTCTCGAAGAATATTTATGACGTAAATGTGTCGTTATTATTGGCATACTGATTTTTTTTCAGCACGACGCCACTGCTTATGATATGAATGCTTGCATTTCGGTGTTAATAATAATAAATGAACACGATATTAGGACAAAAAATCACAGTAAATTGTGTGTGTGCGCGGTTGAATTATCTTCGTTCGCTACTTCAAAACTGTATGTGCGCGCGCACACGTGTACAGCTTAGAGGGAACATTTCTCTTGACCGTGGTAGATTAATGTAGTGTGGCTGCGTTTCGGTCACTAAGCTGCGTTTTTGCACACGTTTGTTTGAAAGGTTTTCGAAGGGACCGAGCAGGCTCACAATCTCCCATGAAGGGTAATATTTTGTTCCTAACATGATAGGGGGCTGTAATTGCATCAGCACCACTATTATATGTAGTTATCATCGTCATGCTTATACAGAGGTAAGCTGGTATTGTAGTAATAATCTGTCTCAGGCCCGACACCTTACCCTTTTACACTTTTTATCGTGCAATTGAGAGGTGCCCCGAAATAGGGCAAATGAAAAGAAATTCAACCAATCTTAGTTATTGCATGGAAATAATCGAAGGAATCGCAGCCTTTCTTTTAAATAAAACATCTGTATTGATAATTGTTACAAAACAGTGCATTTTTGGAAAACATATTGTGACATTGCCTCCATGGAAATCCGGTTACATTTTAATTTCGTAATATCAAATTATCAAATAGGTTGTTTTCATAATGTATGTCTATACCGAAAAAACTATCTCACAAGAACAGGGTACAAACAACGAAACGCTTTGTTGCGTTTCCTTTTTTTGTCAAGGGCAGTAGCCAATAGGGGTGTCACGCTTGATATGATGTTACCGTTAAAGACCCTCCGGAGGCCCCTCCGCTGGCGTAGGTCCAAGGGCTGCAGCCCATGCACCCAAGCCTTTAATCGGAACTGCGCATAACATATTAGTAATCAACTTAATTTATCCTAGATTGGTATGATCATTGGATTAGGGTTGACAATATACACTGGAAGTAGTGTTAAAAGATGAGAAGTAAAATTAATCCGTCTTCTATTCTACACCGTGAACTAAAAAAATTTCAGATATTGTACTTACTTCACATTTGGATCTTGGAGTATTGACATCTTATTGCATCTCTAACAGGCCTTTAAACTACATGAATCCTATATTATATGTTTAGCTTGTGAAATTATCCACTATCGATAAAATATATCTTCAGTTCTGATCCTATTCTCAATTTTTTCTACTAATACACTGAAAATATATAGAGAAACTCCCTTTAGATATTAGAAACACTCTTTGTCTTTTATATTTGGATATTCGGTTCAATAAATCACAGTCCCAAGCCTCATTGCAATGCTGCACCAGATTACTCAACGTTCTGCACTATTGAATACCTATATATAAACACTTGAACCTTGCTCACCGTGCTAAAACAAATAGCGTCAAGCAGCTTGTTTCAATATATGCATTACATAGCAAAGCATACTATCTTGATATGAACGAACTTGAAATTATAGTCGTAATCCATAAAAATGTAGGATTCCGATATAATTACATTCATATAAAGTGATTTTATCCTTGAAGGTTTCATTATTCTTTGAACATGAAATATTCAGGATTTTATTTGACATAATTGTATAGTTACAATAAACTGGGCAACCCAAAAGTAATTTAGACTGTGGCCCCTTGAGATTTTGTACTTAGCTCGCGGACTTCCTGTACTAACTTTGCTGACCTTCAAGGTTTTCCCGACCACAGGCTGGGACCCGTTGATTATAAGTAAATATAGGGATATAAATGCTGTTATTTTATCCCTCATACCCGTTCTATTTAAACGATATGGAACATACTACATTGTACTTCATTACGCCAATGTGGATCTGACTTGTATTATATTCTTCTACGGAATCCTTCTAGCAATGCAACGGAATGTGATGAAGTTAAATTAAGTAACCTAACATCCATACTATAGAATACGATGTAATCAGTTCGTGTTATAAAATAGGAATGATGAACGCAACACAAAAGGTAAATCACGAAACATGAAATAGGAAGAAGGCCTTTTGTCAAAAGCACTCATCCGTGAGATGATACGTAATAGCAAAGAAAGATGCATTGAAATCATACGCATTCATCCGTGTGATGAAATGCTAATAATATACACAAAATAAATTAGGTTTTGTGATATATTCATAATCAAAATAGGCAAGTATTGACGTTAGATGAATTATGCGCAATTCCTCGACACTAAGAATATTCCCCATATTCTATTCACATACATACAATACTTATTACTGCCTCTGAATGTGGTAAAACGTGTCGGAATATCCAAAATATTGTAACAATGGGGAGGCGAGAGATAATTCTGTTTGGAAGAGAATAATGAAGCAATTATGATGCTTCAAAAATTTGCTTACATA
>JAUELA010186732.1:0-12392 GCA_031471845.1 Boltenia villosa | reverse complement strand
AGCCTAAGTTTCACCCTCTAAACTCAACATATAATTTTGTGAATGTTGGCTAAATGTCCGTTTGCAAGATGTCCGTTACCCCATAGCCCAGAATAACAAAAATGATTTAATTAAGAACACCAACCCTAACTTTCTGCCTAAATATGGTACATGGAGCACGTGGATCGAGCATAGAGCGCATGGAGCGCCTGATGCGCGTGGATCGCATGGATCATGAATGGATCGCATGGATCGAGCATGCATAGAGCATGGGTCACATGAATCATGCATGGATCGAGCATGGATCGCATGGATCATGAATGGATCGCATGGATCGAGCATGGATCAAGCATGGATAAAGCATGGATCAAGCATGGAACGCATGGATCAGGATTTATTGACGACGAGACATTTGAGCGCCGACATTTTATATATATTTATATATTTTCACAGCCGTGAATATAATGGACGCTACACGAAGCACCGCGATATCCTTGATATCTCGCAAAAGATTTTGCTATTTTGCTTGTTGTAATTTTATATGAAACAAGAAGAAAAATCTATGCATTTCGTGTGGTGCCGATTTTTTTTCTTCTTTTTATATATTCTGTGTATTCATATCGGCGGACCCTAGGCTATTGTCTAGCTCGAACCTCCACAACTTGTGACCTTTGGTACGGCCTGTGGGTGCTTTTAAAAATAGTAAAAATTCATCGACAGAGCTAATGCGGACAATTCTTAACTAAGACAATGTGTTATAATATTTACGAATGTCTAATTCTTGTTTGAACATCCTTGACGCTCACGCTGCAAACGGATTGACAACTAGAAGGCAGAAAATTGTTAAACAGCTTGATGCACGACATTTCATTCATCTTGGCAATTCTTAACTTGTTGTAACCATGGCGGTATTCACGTGCTTAGGACAAATTCGCCTTCGATGAGCAATGACTAAATATCTCATTTTCTCTAATATATTGCTCTAATATATCATAAACTCGGTTCACCGACATAAGAACGCGAGGACTAAAGAGCGGACGACATTTAACGCCAGTTAAATATTGTTGCGGGTTTAATTGAACTTCGTTAGTTATTATATTTGTATGTTTGGGATTCAATGACTGGCGCTCAAATATCTCGTCCTCAATAAATCCTGATCCAGTCGATCCATGCTCGATCCATGTTCGATCCATGCATGGTCCATGCTCGATCCATGCATGAGCCATGCGACCCATGCTCGATCCATGCGATCTATACTCGATGCATGCGAACTATGCTCGATCCATGCGATCTATGCTCGATCCATGCGCGCCATGCTCGATCCATGCTTGATTCATGCTCGATCCATGCGCGCCATGCTCGATCCATGCGATTCATGCTCGCTCCATGCGCTCCATGCAGTTTTTATTTGAAAAAAAAAAAAAAATAACAATATAGTCGTAATCGTAATCGGTATGCATATGCATGCAAACTGCTTTGTAGACTACAGTTTATGGTACATTTGTCTGAAGCATATCTCAGTAATCTGATAAAATACGTATACCGGTAACCTTTTTCAGGTTAATTCGTTTATTTTTGTGCTGTAACTTAGCCAAAGCTTTTATTGGCTTGCTTTTGTGAATGTTATTTCATGTGCTTAAAAATGTATTTATCTGAAATAGCAACACATGTAGGGAGGGTCAAGTTTGAGTGTTGCCTGCTGTTTTCTAGTATGAGTACTCTTGGAGTTTCTTTAAATTTTCATTAAGTTCAAGAGTATTTATAAAAGAAAATGAGGTAAGAAGAATATTGTGACCTTTCTTCCCAAATTCTCAAGCCTTGAACTGAAATCATATATTATTCATTTCAGCCAACAAACAATGCTAACACCAAGTAGCCCTCAAGGGGCCAAGTTCGAAGCGGGAAAACCAACGTCCCCCTCTTCTAAAACACCGATATCTTCACTACAGGTTTACCACTCTAGCTTAATGTTGTGTTGCTTAGATAGGTTTCATGTTAATCAAGGAGTAATTGATCAAAGGGTGATCTTCTCTAGAAGTGGCCCTTATCCCGCTCATAGCAACAGCACCGAAGCGTAGGTTTCCAACTATGTGATATGGGTTGCAAAATAAAAATGGCAAAGGGGGCAAAAATTTTAAAATATTATTATCTAACCCTAAACATCTACACTAACCATGCTGTAAGAGACACGCTGATCTGTGATTAGTGAGAGTTATTAAGAGTGCCGGGAGCAGCGTCCATAGCAACAAGCCACTACAGTGGATTTTTACAGACCAAAGTACCACACTATCTCAATTTTTAACTGATTAATGTCATTATTCATCTCATTCCCATCTACCAACATCAAACCCTTATCCTCCCACAACATTATGATTGACGTTTAGAGGGTTAGGGAAGGGCTAGTAATAGAGCATGTGGGTGTGGGAATGGAAAAAATAATGTGTGTTGTTTATGAACAAAGGCGAGAGAACTATTTTTGCTTTTATGAACCAGTATGCCACAATACTATGGTATTACCTCTCTGTGCAACTTTGCCGCTTCACTCCATATTGTAGTATGATACATTTCAGGTATTCAAGATAGCGATTCTAAAACATTGATATCAACGCCTGAGATCATTAGTCCAGTTCATAATATTGAAATATGTTTCAAATTATCATTTTAAATTGAAGGAATGGTGTCAAAGACTTGGTAAAACACCTCAGTATGATCTTACTGCTATGGAAGGCCGAGCTCACCAACCCCAATTCGTATACCGCTGCACTGTCGGTGACATAACCCGGACTGGACAAGGTGGAAGTAAAAAGTCTGCAAAGCATGCAGCTGCGGAGTCTGTATTAAATGTTTTGAAGGATGGTGGGACTTCAGAAGTTGGTAAATCTTGAATTGTTTATTAAACCATTTCCATACGTTAGGCAGATATATCCGCTGAGGCGTATTTCTCATTGTGTGTGGGAGGTGGATATATCCACCTACAGAGATTAATGACAATTGGCTTTATTCTGATGCATAATAAATCAGCTATTACATAGTGTTATGGTAGAGTTAACACAAATAGTCGTTAAAATTCTCTTTATGTTATCCCAAGTCAAAGGTGTATAAATCAAACAAATTTGAAAATGTTCGCATATATGACATCGCAGGCAAAAAAGTGATATTCAACGAATAAGGCCAGAAAGCTTGATAGCAGCTTCTAGCTTTATTAATTAGGCGTACTTTCAAAAGATTTGAAGGCGTTTTACTATTTTTACCTGGTATTCGAAGATAACTTTTTCGCTTCAAAATTTTGAACATTTCCTGAATATTGAGGAATAAGAGTAGGATAATCGAATCATTTCTCTGATTTTACGCGTTAATATGCAAGCATAATGTTGCATAATGGAAATGTTATGAAAATTTGCAAAAGTGAGTGAAAAAACATTAGCTCTTTTTTAATTGAAATTCTGCATGGAAAGGGTAAAGTGGCAATCCATGCAATTTCTGAAAAATACAGATACTGGGTAGTTTCAAGTTGGCTTTATTTCTACAGAGGAGCAGTTGGAGACGTTTGATGATGATCCTATAATTGAAGATACTCCCAAAGAGGTCGAAACTGAGAGTGATTCAAACAGCTCTAACCCTGTTGGAACACTGCAGGTAGGAGCCTTTCCTAATGTTAACCTGAAAAAGAAAGCTCATACAATTCTTCCATGTTGATAATTTCTTTGTCTGTCTTGAATGAGATTTTTCAGAAAATGTTTCCGATTCGATAGCATTTTTAGCTTCTTTAAGTTAATTATACCTTATTGTATAAACATGCTTGTCTATTCCAGGAATTAGTTGTTGCCCGGGGATGGAGGTTACCAGTCTATTCCTTGTATGCTGAATCTGGACCAGCTCATAAAAAGGAATTCATCATGTGCTGTACAGTTGAATCGTTCAAAGAATTTGGTGAATCTTCATAGTCTTTGCATCTACCACAGTTATTTCTCACTTGTTATGTCTCTCAAAGAGATTGTAATGTATATATTCATGCTGTAACCTCAAACCTCCTTCACTGTGTATATCATGGTGGTCCAACTCTGGACCTGCAGGTGATTTTTAATGGCCACGTTAGCGATCATAATGATATATTGATGTATTGCATTTTTTTCTATTTTTAAAAGTTTGTATATAAAATAAGATACAAAATTTATTTTTCATTTGTGGCCCCCGCCTTGTATTTTAGTGATAAAGTGGCCCGCAATGTGGAATAATCTGGTGTATATTAATAGCTGCAATTCAAAGATTAGCATTTACTTGATAACTGTGGAAACCTTTCATGATATAACATATGAAGTGTCTTCAAAGAGCATTAAAGGTGGGCAGCTATGTGATTTTAACTCCACTAATGATAACAAATTTGTCTTTAAAGGAAGTGGAACTGCCAAGAAGCATGCTAAGCGCACTGCAGCAACAAAAATGTACCAGAAGATCCTAAACCTCCCACCAAATACTGAACCTCGCTTAGATGTGGAAGTTGTGAGATTTATTATTAAATTTTTTTCAATTTTCAGAATTTTTAAAAAGACTTTTTTTTGTAATGCATCTTTCATTTTAACAGAAAGGAAAACCGGTTGCGTTTGACGTCTTGCATAATTCTGCTGGTGTTAGAATTCAACCTATGAGTTTAGAGAGTCTATCCAACATCAATGTCTGTCAATCTCTACAAAAATTTGCAGAATGTATGAATTTCGGAGTGGAGTATCATAATATAGGTATGGCCGTCTATAAAACTCATACACGCTAAATTAAATCACTTTTGATAATATTTTGCAACTGTAAATATTTTTGTACTCTCGTGTTCAGAAGAAGCTTCTGAAAAGGGCAGTTTTCTCTGCATCGCACTGTTGACCACACAACCTGTACTTGTTATACAAGGAGAAGGATCTTCTTTCGAAGACGCTCATGTCTGTGCGGCGAGAAACGCGATAAAAATGCTCAACATCTTTTTCCAAAGGAATGCTAAGAGAGGTGAAGTTATTAAGAAAGAATCTGTTCAGGAATAAGACATTTCTTCGTGTTAATCATCATGTATCAACGTATATTTTGCACGATATTTTCTATATTTTTACAATAATAATTGTGCTCGGAATGGAGGTGCTAGATTTTAAAGTAGGAATGCAATTTTATTCGTTTCATTCAATCTCAGAATAAAAATGTTCCAATCGAATCAATTTATGTAACATTGTCTACTAAAATCTGTCTTTTGCATTCTTTTTTTTCACTTTTTATATTGTTGATCGAGTTTCAGGACATACAGCCGAACGGACACCTTGTCCGTCGGCAGTTCATCTAACAGAGTGCCCTAACCGAAATGTCTGTCGGTGAATTGTCCGTTCGGCCATGTTTGGCCTGTAATATGATTTCCATTTTTGTAATTTGAAAATCAAAATACTTTTTAGCTTCAATGCATCAACTGCAATAAGTATGAAGTAATAAATTTGCGGACTTTCAAATCGGCATCATTAATACACATTCAAACCATTGTGGTCATAATAAAAAGACACGGGCCAGAGTTTAAATTGTTCTTCAAGACAATATTATGATATACATACCGATCAATATGTTACTATTTAATTTATATTATAAACACCAGAGTTGTAATGACTCGAGGCGCATTTTTGGTATGACTCGAGTCTAGACTTGACTCGGACTCGACCATGAGATTGAAAAGACTTGGTTCGACTCGAGGCCCTAGGTCAATGGCTCGGCTTTGGTGACTTGGTCCCATCTCTGATAAACACACATCGTGGAGGTAGAGATTCACTACCTTGCATGTCATAAACCATTCAGTTGGTTTTAGTGACATGTAATATTTTTCTATAGCCTACTGACCGCTGTTTTCCGAATTTTGTATTTTAAAATGACGAAAAATAAAAATTAAATCTATCTATTGTATTCTGTCGCATGAGATAAAGGCTGATTCGAGGCTATAATATATTACTGGGTGCAATAGAAAGTTCATATTATTTCGAATCAATCAATTCAGCAACAAAAATATGGACAAAATGCTGCCGCAGATTTAGTTAGTAATCTCATACGTGTTATATATAATATATACGATGCTACACTCAATGCACGGAAAGGAAACGTGAGAGAAATAGTAGGGTTCATCTGAAATTGAGATTGCTTCCTTTTAAACATGAATGAGGACGAGTCCTCGCATTAAAACATTATTGTACATCCAACTCGTTCGTATGGACTCACGTGACCCATATGCAACAATCCATGCCAATATTATTTCACAAAAGTATAAAAATAGTTCCCCCTCCTAACTCTCAGAGTTTGTCTTCGTCAAAATTGGATATAATAGGTTCAGATCCACTTCCATGTTTGATTCTTATATATGATGTCAAACTCCCTCCGGAGATTTTCATCCGCGAGATGATGAACTTGAGTAAAATCATGACCAACACTGTTATCAGAATCGTGCACACGATACCGACCGCCAGATCATGTCGAGAATATATGTTGCAATCTTCTGATGAAAATAAAATCAATGTATTTCGTTAAACAGCTGCAAATTGTGTATAAAGTACCATAAGCTGCATCGATTACAAAATTTTCACCAACCGCGATATTCTACGTCATTGGACTCGCAGTAGAATTCCTCTGGCGACATTTGGTCTGATATTTTTCCATGGACCCGCGAGGGTTGAGTACAGCGGAATCGAATATCCGTAGTAGGATCATCTGCTTCAAGCTTGGTATAAAAGGTCATATTTTATTATTTGCTTGCTATTTATTGCTAACATTAATTGCCATGCGAATATAAATGCAAATGCATATAAAGCCTCTCGAAAATATATCGATAAAAATAGAGTTCCATTGACCAGAACGCCGTTCTATTGACTACTGAAAAAAGTTTTATTAAATTAATGGCAATCTTGGTTTTCTAAGTGTGGGACTGGGTAGAATGCCGAAGTATTATTATGCTGGAGGTGTGGTTGGGATCGATTTGACCTACATAGTAAGAGCTGTCGTATCCAAATAGACAATATTTTTCAATTTAACATTCAAAAATATGTGAACTAGTGCTCTGGTATGAACAGAACATTTCTGGTTTGATCAAATCGATGAAGTCATGAAAAAATCCCAGATCTCGCAATGACGGAATCACGTCAGAGTTAACGATGTAATTTACTTATAGACCAATGAAGGAAACTCATATGTAGCCTACATTAGAAAAATGCTCCAACTCACCAAAACTATCCAATCCACAAACCACAGAAGGTTACAATCACATCGGAAAGGATTTTCCCAAAGTTCAATATGTCGTAAATATGAACTGACATTGTGGAAGACGTCGTTACTTAAAACCTCGATTCTATTTTCGGACATATCAACACTGTGGAGTACCGGAAGGTGGCTGTAAATAAATTGGTGTATGTATAGAACCTCACATTTAGATTACCAGGAAAGTCCAATTTCCGGATACTGACTGCTTCAGAGCAAAATCTATAAGTCCTTATAGCAGATCATGTGGTAAATAGTGTTACTCATCGCTCTTTGTGTTATAGAACACAAACAATGTTATATTTTACAATGGTAGTCGCAGGATACACGAACAAAAGGTTTTTGTAGAGGGCGAAAATCAAAACTTTTAGGTGAAATTTCAAAACTGCTATATTCTCAGTTTGCAAATAAGCATTTGCGTAGTTTTACTTTGTAGATAGGTAATTCTTCGGCATTTCTACCGTACATTTACCGTAATATGAAACGGGCCCAAGTGAATACTACACAACTAATTCAAAAATAAGCAAAAAAGATCCAACCTGAATACACCTGATTCAATGACCGATATGTTGTTATTTGCAAGAGATAAATGGGCCAGAGAGGTACAACCTTCAAATACATCTTCAGGCAGAACAGAAATCAAATTATCACTCAGATCAAGTGTGGTAAGTTTTACCTGGAAAAAATATTCGAAGAATTTTATTTTTATTTGCTACAAACTCTATACGAATGAAAGTATTGCGATATAATACATAATTTTTAAGGATATTATTTTTTTTACTATGTATCATATTTATATTTATTGATTTAAATATATAATATACCTGGTTTTTAATTAAATCCGGAATTTTCTTCAGGCGAAGACCTCGGAGAACAAGAATTTCTAAAGGTTTTTGGTCCAACAAGCTTTTTGTTGGTGGTACAGTTATGGGGTTGGGTCCAAGATATACTTTCTCCAGGTACCTATGGAAAATGAATAAACAGTATAACCCAAACAAGTTAAATAACGTACGGCTGAGGAGTATGATTAAAACTTAGTAAAAAGGAGTTATTAAAGTAAAGAAAAAATAATCAGATATTTACAGTAAAAATAGGTTTATTTTCAATATAAAACCGCTGTATGTATTTATTCCTCTAGTTCTGCAACTAAACTAACTAGCGCTGAACGTAAATATTTTCATGTCTGCTGTTTCCATATATTTAACTTTGCATTTCGAAGGTTGTCTGTGAAAAATAATCTCAAAATATAGAATATATATTCACATTCATATCTTTTAGTGAAATTAAATTTGAGAGTAAACATCTGAATAAACAGTTGGTGCTGCGAATGCTTCGTGGCCTTATGATTTCCAAGTAAATCTCTTATTCCCAACCTGTTTCTTGCAAAAAGATTCGGTTGAAATTCTTTTATTTTGTTATTGTGTAGATGAACGACGCTGAGACTCGGTAAATTTCCAAAAACTTCTGATGATAAATTCTCGATGTAATTGCTTGAAACCTTGAAAACGGTCAGATTATGCATGGTACAGTTGGCAACAGAACATACAATCCCACTTATTTGATTATCTGAAATAGAAATAAAGTACAGTTTAAAGCTAATTAGCAATTATGATGCACATTTATGTTAAAGGTATTAACCACTTATTTCATATGGGCCTACAGGAAAATATTCAACTTTGTATTCAAGATTTACCTCAACCATGTATATGTTTATAACCTGTATATTTTTATGCTTGTAGTATATCATTTTATCATAAGTCATGACTAGAGACTTTTTCTTTCCACAAGTTGACCTCAATTTGAGTGGAGTAATGTTTAGGTGAGATTAGATCAAATTCATTGATCTGTGAGACACTGGGGCTTGAAAGCAATCAGTCAGTTATATCTTATTCGAAACTGATATATCTGGAAATATAATTTGAATAAACTTACGATAGAGATCTAAATACTGCAAACTCTTTAAGGGAGATAGCTTCGCAAGATCGAGATATGTAATGAAGTTATTCTTGAGGATGAGGCTCCGAGTTAGAGTGGATATATCAGAAGGAAAGTTGACATACTTTGCAGAACGGCAATCCACTACTGGATAATATGCTTTCCTGTTAAAACCTGTGAATATAAAATTTCTCATAGATAGGAATTTGAAACATTAACGGTTAACAATATTTATTGATATATAAAAAAATCGACACGCATAGTAGAAGTTCAAAAATTAACAAAAGAAAATTATTTCTAGTGCAGTGGTTTGCCTTTAATTAGGTATTAACTAGGGATGGGACGAGTCAGTGAAATTTGGACTCGATCGAGTAACGAGTCCTGAAAAAAGGACTCGCCGAGTCTCGAGTCCTCGTCAATGACGTCATCAAATTCCCGAATCCTTAAAAATGATTGTTTTGAGTAGTCCTGTTTAAATATCACTAAATGCTAGTGAGTTTATGTTACTTTTTTCGTCCTGGCCATGCTAAGTCAACGATATTAAAATCAGAAGAAAAAAACAGTGCCAGTGCAACGACTTGATTATTTTATACATTTTCCATTGTCACTGCTTAGGCGTAGATACTTTCCAACAGGCGTCCATTGCATGGAATGATATTGCTATCACGAGGAAAATGTTGCCAATTTATCATTTTTTTCGCCCGATCTAGTGGATTTTGATTGCTACTCTTTTTGTATTAGGGATCTTAAGGCCTTCATCTACTTTCTGTCCGATCCCTAGGATTTACCATATACTGAAATAAAAACAGTAGGCATATAAATACAAAACCTTTGCTAAGCGAGAATGCACAATAATTTTATCTCTTTAAGTTTAATGGGTTCTGCTTTTAAAACTACAGTCAGGCCAGCTAACTTTTTTGTTTAAAAGTTTCCAAAATAATATCCGATACCTGTAGGTCCTTCTGTGATTTCAAAATAGCAATTACAGCGTTCTGGACAAGCTGCTTCGAACATGTTTCTGTCGTCTAGATTCGTTTGAGTTTGCATTTCTCTAACTGGAGCAGTGGTGGCCACGGGAGGGGCAGCTGATACCGTTGTTGCTGTTGACTCCGTCGTTGAAGACGTAGTTGTAGATACAGCTACCCGGTTAATACATTCTGTTTCAAATAAAACACAGAAAGCATGCATATAAAATACAATACATTCGCTCTCCAATATTTGACATGACATTGAAAGAAGCTTCTTTTACCTTCCCATGGTGCATCTTCCTCATTTATAAAATCTTCCGTTTTCATCTCATTCAGTCTTTTCCCATGGTACTTAGCAGGGTTAAAACATTTCATCCGGATATCAGGATAACTCCCACTTTTTCGTTTCTTACGAATATAAAAGTAATCATTAGATTATGTGAACAGAAATCGGTAGAAACTGGAGGAGTACCTCTTCTATCCATTCGGGAAGCCATCTTAATTGTCCATCACAATGAATTATATTCTCCCACACGTTTACAGTCAACCCTACTCCCGATAAGTCAGCAAATATGTTGGATGGTATTCTCTCCAATTGATTTGCTGTCAGATCAATGTAACGGATGTTGACGATTCCTAAAAGAGTAGTAGAATCTTTTCTTGACGTTGATGTAGTAAACTTTATTTACCAGAAACGAATTTTACATATCCTGTTTCACAAATGTTTTAAATTGAAATTTACGACTAATTTATCAATTTTTTCGCATAATTCATAACGCTTGAGTGATAAGTAAGGTGGATAAATAAAAGGAGGAATTATATGCAGAATGATGTGAATGAGGAATTGTAAAATTTAGGTTAATTCCGAAAGTTTGATTTGAATATTGAAAAGTACACTTCTGTACATTATTTTTGTAAATTTTCTTTGAATTATTGACCTTGAAAAGCTTGTTCGTGGATCTGTGAAATTTTGTTGTTGCTAAGCAGCAAGGTGTTCAGTTGCGATGCTCCAGAAAATACGTTTTTGTCAAGGATTTCAACCAGGTTGTCAGATAGGTCAAGATATTCCAGCGCTGGAAACATACAAAATTACAAATTCAATTCCCATTTACTATTGATATAATTAACACTAAACGTCAGTTCGGAACACTTACAGTTAGAAATGTTCAGTCCGTTCGGAATAGAAGTTAACTTTGCAGCTCTTATATCCAGCGTTACTAATTTTTTTGCACGAGACAGCCATCCCAAATCTAATATCTCGAAATCGTTGTGTCCGATGTAAAGTGACTATTAAAAAAATGTATTCAAATATCATTGTATTTTTTTTTTGTAACTACTATCATTTTTTTATTTTGTACTTACGCGAAGACTTTGAAATTCTGAGAAATCTTCCAATTTTTCCTTGCTTAGATTATTGTGAGAAAGAACAAGTTCGGAAAGTTTCGGAAGTTTTCGGATGAACTCTATGGGAATTCCGTCGAGTGTAGTATCTCTGAAAAATTATTTTTTCAGATGTAGTATTAGATTGAAAAAATGAACCTTTAAAGGACCGTATAAACGAGCAAATAAGTAAAATGAACAATCCGGACGTGTGTTTTCTCTAGTGTATTATGAATCGAGAGTAATGAATGCTAAATCTGAATTGCCAATAACTACATAGATGTGTTCTGCTCGACGGTCAAATTGAAATAACTCCGTTTATAAAGAAAGTTTGCTTGCCCCTTTCCGTCTCTCTTGAATAACTGTTTTCGAGAGATTTGCTCCCGTAGCGAAAATACTATTTGCGAGTAGTGGAAGATGAGGAAAAGAGAAGGAGAAATTTGAAAAAAAATCGAGTAGGCCTACGTTATTTTTTGTTAAACAAACAAATTCAAATAGTCCGTTTATATGGGCCTTCAGTCTCACTAAATTCGTAATGACATTTGTAATTGTTTATTGACAATGCTAACAACATCATCCCGTTATGTGCAGGAAATTGACTATTTAATTGTGATCCATGAGGTATAAAGATCATGCGTTTTATGATTTAAAACTTGAAAAATTATTTCTACAGATTTGCTTCAAAAGTTACCTGATCGATAACTTTTTGACGTTCAGGTCAGGATTTTCCTCATCGACACTTTGGGGATCCAGTATAAAAGAAGAATCGTTGCGATTGCCTCGCAAATACAATCCAGTAAGATTTGGAAATTGTTGCAATACCTGTAGTGTAACCGGAGAAAGGGAGGAAAATCTGGCAAATGAAATAAATTA
>JAUELA010186622.1:0-12393 GCA_031471845.1 Boltenia villosa | reverse complement strand
AAACTCTTTGTCAACTTCTACGCCTTTATCCTGGAGAGCGCGTTCAGAGAATCGAAACTACTCCAGCGCGACATCAAGCGGGAAGATTTCATACATTTTGGACGGAAACAAATCAGGTGAATTAGGAAGAAAATGTATATCTGGATGTCCATGTTGTTTAAATCATTCTAATAGTATATTTCGTTTACGTCCGTGATGTTAGAAATTAGTTGTTAAATGATATATATATGTCTTCCGTAGTATTTCTTTTCGCGCTATTTTTTAAACAAACTTTTTATAAATTTATATATATAAGTCTATTTTGCTATATTTCGTTGAGGTTAGTATTGTTTTTACTACAAAGTATATTATTTACGCCAGATACATTATAAATCATGTTGGGATCGTTTCGTTCACGGCAATAAATGTTTAAGTTAGGTTTTGACAATGTTCGAAGTGACATAGCACTGATTCCTCTTTTTATATTTTACCAGATCATTGTTCGCCATTGAAGGAAGAAGGCAAAGGGAAAATGCAAAAAAGGAAAAGAGAAAAGAAAAATCGTCTCGATTAATCAGAACCTAATTTAAAATTAGGAATTTTGAT
The DNA here is from genome assembly GCA_031471845.1 of Boltenia villosa. Lineage (NCBI taxonomy): Eukaryota > Metazoa > Chordata > Ascidiacea > Stolidobranchia > Pyuridae > Boltenia > Boltenia villosa. The sequence goes on along the minus strand of JAUELA010186622.1, from coordinate 11,808 downwards.
TTTAAAATATGTTAATATGTGACATTGCTTAAAAACTCACAACATTACCATAATCGGACATGGCCGAGCCAGGCTATTGAGCTGGCTTCGAATTAGAATCTTGATTTCATGACGTAAGAATGACGTCATGGCATGTTAAGTTACGATGTTTCTAATGTAGTTAATAGTGCTTTTTCTATTTTTAAGGCACTGTATATATGTTACTTGCGCTGAATGCACGTGAAATAATTCATTAAAAAGTTACCTGTTTTTCACATATACCGTAATTAATGGAAAGTTTAATATCTTTATAAAGTGGAATGAATCACAATAGTGGAGTTCAAACCAGAGTTGCTCAATCAATAATCTTTTAAAACTCTGTTCATACCTGATGTGTATTTGTCTTGTATTCTTTTCGCGCCATTTTTCGGATCTTTGCGGCGTAAGCACATGTTGTTGGTATTCACGTGATCGAAAAAAGCTCATCCCTGTATTCTTGGGTTTCTCAATAATCCCGCGAATATACCTAACATTGAAATTTGAATGACTACTATCGTTTCCGACAACTTTCTATAATTTTCAAGTAATAATAATGTCTACTCTAAACTAATTGTCACATCTATATCAGTTGGTTTGTTTATTAAAATGCAAAATTATCATTTGTTGTGAAAAACTGTATTCAGGACGAGTTTAAAAACACAATCTACAGTTCATACTTGACGGACCGCAACAAAATGAAGGATGCACAAAAAAAAAAAACAATCTATGGTTCTTCTTGACGGACGGCAACGAAATGAAGGATGCGACATGAGACAAAGAAAGAATGCGACAAAGAACGAGTTTTTCCGGAAATACATATTTTATAATTTTTTATTGATAGTTGAGTATAATTCAGCACTTCCGTGAGATTGTTGGATTAATTCTAAGCTAAAAATGCATAAATCTCTTTTACCACATGATAGCGTACAACACAAAAGTGCAAAAATCACACTTAATCTGTTAAAACGTCCAAATTGATCAAAATGGAAGAAATGTCATAAATGAACTACAAAATATACATAAAATACATGAGTATAGCGTTTGATTGATTATTTACAGTAGGGCTACCATATTTTTATCACCCCGAAAGAGGACGGCCTATACCAGTGGTGGGCAAACTACGGCCCGCAAGGTCTTTTTGTGCGGCTCTCGAACTTCCTCGCAAGGCGATGTCAATTTGTGTGGTCCAGACATTTTAGCACAGAAAATCGCGTTTAACGAGACTACAATGAGATTTCGCAGCCAGGTTGCAAACACAAACGGATGATAACGATGGACGGAGTTGCATATGTCTCATTAAGTTGAATACAGTATTTTTCCGATTAAAATTGCACTGTCTCTATGCTTTGCACTGTCAGCATATCAAGGCCAAATCCGCTTTTGTTTGACACAGAAACAAACGTGCCATATCCACAAGTAATACGCAAGACAAAAATAAAACAAGTTTTGTGAAAATCGGACCACGAGTTTCCGAGTGAGAGCTGTTTTTTAGCTCACTGATGCCGGACCGCTGATAACTGGACATTCCCACCGATTGTTTAATCATCATTTCGTCATAGAGAAGGAAGACTAAATTTCAATTCGAGGTTTGCGTTACTTTTTACATTTTTGTTAAAATCCTTCCTCGAATTTCCGAAATTATTTTAATTCTTGATAAATATATAACTGTAAGTAATATGAAATGCAAAAAGCAGGTCTTTTTGGCATTTTTGAGTGACCTCGGAGGTCATTTCATTTTTCTTGAAAAAAGAGGACATGTCCTCCAAAAAGAGGTCATATGGTAGCCCTAATTTACAGGGACAACAAGTTTTCCTATTATTACTGGCGTAAAATAACTGAACGGTCACCATTCCATTTATAAATTCAAATATAAACATATTTAGGCAAGAAAATTTCCATGAATAATTTTTTATGACATGAACCAGTGAAAATGTATTAAAAACTGTCAAAAGTAATTGAAAGCTAAATTGCCTTGCTCTAATATGTTTGGATTCGAAGTCTATTTGAAATCGAAAGAGTCTATTGTCCTTTTGATTTATCCGAATATTGTGGATACTGAATAAATAAAAAAAGCAATATTTTATTTTCTGTTAAAAAGGTTTTACTATTTACAAAATCTCTTGCTCGCCGGACCAAGGACTCCCACGGACCGCAAGTTATGCAGGCCTGATTAATTGCAGTGAACATAGGCATAATCCCTATGACACGTCGAAAACGACAACCAACTGCACGAGCATCCCGACCTGGCATTCTTAAGACATTGATCGATATTGGACTCGTTCCCATTACAATATGCAGAATAACGCCAAGCCTTAGCCGATGATTTCGAAACCTTTATATCTCCATTAATTCTTTGGCCTGCGAATCCTAGTGAACGACAAACTACATCTGCTGCAATTTTGTTCCACTTCGAGCCACATATCCTGACCCATTTATTCTCATAGCTGATCATCACCATGCCTTTGCCTGTTGCGGTTGTAATTCTCCCATCTTCCTTTAAACGAATATTAGTGGCGATAGGTTTCCTTGTTGTTGTGGAAACTGGAATTCAAGAGGTCATAATCATTGATGAGAAATTAATTCTAAACAGATTAGGTGACGCTATAACTATATATTCTGTGCTCCCACTAGTCATCTGCTGCCTCTGCTGGTAGAACCTAACCAGAAGTGAATTGAATTCTTCTAATGTTTAGCGATTTATTGTTTATCTCTTTATATATGTTTTCCAATCTATTATAAATCCATGTCATATTATGTAATAATTATTAACAGGATTCTTTTACTCCACACCTTGTGTCTGTGGGATTAAGAAATCCGAAATTGAGCCAAACCATATATTATTCTCAGTTATATATTTCCACGGGGAACCAAGTTGATAATGTTCCCAGTTCCCAGTCAGACTTCTATTGCCAGACCTGCTCAAACTTACTTCATACAAAATTATTTGAAATCATATGAATTAGAACATTACCTGTAGTTTTTAATAATGGAGAGTCAATTGTAGTACTTTCCCTCTGTTGACTTGTCATCGTAGCAATCTCTCCAAGTCGAGTGGTAATCGTAGAACCGTTCTCAAGAAGAGTGTTCATCTTAGAACTCCCATTATGTTGATTTGTCATCGTAGAACTATCTCCCTGTTGAATGGTCATAGTAGAACCTTTACCCAGAGAAGTTGTCATCTTAGAACTCTCCACCCATTGATTTGGCATTTTAGAACTCTCCACAAGAAGAGTGGTCATCTTAGAACTATTCCCTTCTTGAGTTTGTGTGGCTACTGTAGCCTCCTCATCTGGGTTTTGTATGGTTACTGTTGTGAGCTCTTCTGTAGTTTGTATGGTTACTGTACCGTCCTCTTGAGGAGATTTTGTGGTAACTGTTGCGGCATCTTCTGGAGTTTGTGTGGTTACTGCAGCGTCCTCTTCTGGAGAATGTGTGGTTACTGTAGAGCCCTCTTCTTGGAATTTTATGGTTACTGTAGAGCCCTCTTCTACAGTTGTTGTGACTACTGCAGGACCCTCTTCTGCAGTTTGCGTTGTTACTGTAGCCGTATCTTCAGAAGATTGTATGGTTACTGTAGCGTCCTCTTCTGGAGTATGTGTGGTTACTCTAGCGCCCTTTTCTAGAGTATGTGTGCCATCTTCTGGAGTTTGCGTGGTTACTGCACCGCCATCTTCTAGAGTTTGTATGGCTACTGTAATGTCCTCTTTTGGAGTTTGTGTGGTTATTGTAGCGTCCTCTTCTGGAATACGTGTGGTTACTGTAGCTTCGTCTTCTGGAGTACGTGTGGTTACTGTAGCGTCTTCTTCTGGAGTACGTGTGGTTACTGTAGAGTCCTCTCCTGGAATTTGTGTGGTTACTGTAGAGCCATCTTCTGAAGTTTGTGTGGTTAGTGTAGAGTCATCTTGTGGAGTTTGTGTGGTTACTGTAGAGCCATCTTCTCGAGTTTGTGTGGTTACTGTAGCGCCATCTTCTGGAGTTCGTGTGGTTACTTTAGAGTCCTCATTTTGAGTTGGCATGGTTACTGTAGTGGTCTCTTCTTGAGTTTGAGTGGTTACTGTAGCGTCCTCATCTGGTTTTTGTATGGTTACTGTTGTTACCTCATCTGTAGTTTGTCTGGTCACTGCAGCACCCTCTTCTGTAGCTTGAATAGTTACTCTAGCCGTATCTTTTGGAGTTTGTGTGGTTACTGTTGCGGCATCTTCTGCAGCTTGTGTGGTTACTGTAGCGTCCTCTTCTTGGAATTTAATGGGTATTGTAGTGTCCTCTTCTACAGTTGTTGTGACTACTGTAGCGTCCTCTTCTGGAGTTTGTGTGGTCACTGCAGCGCTCTCTTCTGCAGTTTGAGTAGTTACTGTATCCGTATCTTCTGGTGTTTGTGCGGTTACTCCAGCGCCCTCTTCTGGAGCTTGTGTGGTTACTGTAGCGCCATCTTCTTGAGTTTGCGTGGTTACTGTAGCGCCATCTTCTTGAGTTTGCGTGGTTACTGTAGCGCCATCTTCTGGAGTCTGTGTGGTTACTATAATGCCCTCTTCTGCAGTTTGCGTAGGTACAGTAGCCGTATCTTCTGGAGCTTGTGTGGTTACTGTAACACCATCTTCTGGAGTTTGTGTGGTTACTGTAGCGCCAACCTCTGCAGTTTGTATGGTTACTGTAGCTGTATCTTCTGGAGGTTGTATGGTTACTGTAGTGATCTCCGCTGGAGTTTGTATGGTTACTGTAGCGTCCTCTTCTGAGGTCTGTGTGGTTACTGTATCGGTCTCATCTACAGTTTGTGTGGTTACTGTAGCGCCATCTTCTGGAGTTTGCATGGTTACTGCAGCGCCCTCTTCTGCAGTCTGTGTGGTTACTATAATGCCCTCTTCTGCAATTTGCGTAGTTATAGTAGCGGTATCTTCTGGAGGTTGTATGGTTACTGTGGCGCCATCTTCTGTAGTTTGTGTGGTTACTGTAGCGCCATTTTCTGGAGTATGTGTGGTTACTGAAGCTGTATCTTCTGGAGGTTGTGTGGTTGCTGTAGTGTTCTTTTCTAGAATTTGTATGGTTACTGTAGCGTTTTCTACTGGAGTATATGTTGTTACTGTAGCGTCCTCTTTTGTTGTATGTATGGGTATTGTAGCGTCTTCTACTAGAGTCATTGTGAATGCTACAGCACCCTCATCTGCACTTTGCATGGTAGCTGTAGCGCCCATATCTGGGGTGTGTATGGTCACTGACGTGACCTCTTCTGAATGTCGTGTGGCTATTGTGGCGTCCTGCAGAATTTGCGTTGTTACTGCAGTGGTATTGTCTGGAGTTTGTGTATTTGCTGTACTGTCCTCTCCCGCAGTTGATGAACTCATTGCAGATACTGCAGTACCCTCTTCTTGAGCCTGTGTATTTAATGTGGTATCCTCTTCAGGAGTTTGTGTAGTATCTGCAATGCCCTTATATTGTGATGTAGTTTCCTTTTGGAGATATTTATTGGTTTCAGCTGCAGATACTTTAGTTTCTTTTTCATCTGAAACGGTCTTACTTCTGCTTTTCAATTCTTCTTTCGCCAGCTTAGCTCCAATATTCAACGCTTTGATTCTCAGGCATTCCCTTATATCGTTTACACCTTTCTTCTTCTTTATCTTTCTTCGTTTCTCCCCTTTCATTCTCTTTCCGTTTTCTATATTTTTAGAGAATTTCTTCATCTCTTCTTCAAAGAACTTCGAAAAAAATTCTCCTTTTGTTGTTTCAGTTGTGCTGTGAACATTGAATGAATTTTCGTTGGGAAATGGAACGTTTTAGCTTTTAGTTGATTTATTAGCTGATATATGTTCCTAAATAGAGAAATGACCAAAACTTTCACTTTTACTAATGATTGGCTTAGGATGGGATAATAATGGAGACGAAATTAATTGATAGCATGAACTGCTCATGGTTGTAAAAGATTTTTAACTTTCGCTTTTCGTAACTCACGGGGATAGTATGTCAGGACGTTTGTACACGTGCAATGGAAAAGAACATATTTTTTTGCGGACACAGTATTTATTTTCATCAAAAACCTAACTGAAGTAGTTAATATTCCGTCGACATTTAAGTGATTTCGAACCATTCTCCAATATACATCCTTTCCTTGTACTCGCATTACCAGAACTCTTGATGCCGGTATTTCACGATTTCATGTAACTTAACCCGCGGTAATGTCAAAGCATGGTTGAAGTCTATAATGCTTGCTATGCTAAAATTCTTTTTGTTGTATTATATTGGACACTTTTGTTTTGGTACATTTTAACCCAAACTTTCACTTTGACGAATGGTTGGCTACGATGGGATAATAATAAAGGGGATCTGCTTAAATGCGTAAAAGCTATTTCTTTCACTTTCGCTTTTCGATATGACGGAGTTGAACACATCTAGAGCGTAATAGGATTTAGTCTAGAGCGGAATTTTTGTTTTGATAAATATTGAAATATAATCATTTTCTTACCTCGAACTTGGTCAATCTGAAAAAGAAAAAAAAATAACTTGAAATATTTAATTAGGCTCATAAGCAATGACAGTTCACAATAGAAACTAAACTAGCCTATTCTGATTAACCCGTTAACCGCACCGTCGCACTTAATATGCAATTATCAGGGCGTATAATTCTGGAGAAAATATTGCAATATTGTTTATAGTGGAATGCAAAAATACCATCAAATACCAATTATGGATTATATAAGGTTCAATAAATCTCTAAAAGGGTTTGGGAGGGTCTGCATTTAAAGATCCCACAAAGAGGGTTCCTACAACCACTATAATTCCATTCAATCAGGCAGATAATTGTGAACAGCGCTTGTTACATGAATCTAAGAATCCAAATCAGAGAAAATTATGCATTAAAACCAAATCTTGTGTTTACATTATAGTTAACATGATCCAAAAATCTTACTCATCGGAATTTCAAAGTCACGGCCATAATAAACCTGTAAGTATTTCTTATAGGTTTTTCATCGAATAAAATTCACAGAGAACTCACCGACTTTATCTTACAATGACCTTGTGCATCGCACGTTACTGGGACCTTCATAGGTTCAAGCTGCCAATGTTCTGGAAATTAAAAACAGGTTTCGTGGAGGTCTTTAGGATTTTAATGACGTCATAACGGTATACCAGGCCAAGAAAATACCCTCCCCACTGCCCAGACTAAACGGGTGGTTAGCATGACCAGAATGCTGTTTCACATCACTGGGTATATTCTCGTCTAGTTATTATTTTAACCCCGGGGTACAATATTTATAATTTAAATAATCAGAAATTTTACTTACGTGTTGCGTTACGAGTTTCCATCTCTTCACATAGAATCAAAGCAATAAAGACGAGGAGGAATCTTATTATGAGCATGTTCATATTATTTGTCCTGGAGAGCAGAAAAGAAATACATTAAATAATGCACTCAACACTGTGTTAGTATTTTATACGTATTGTTATATACTTCTAAAATAGCTTCACATCTGACGTATAGAAAGGGGAATCAAATCCACGAGCACGCAGTAAGTACCTAAACAGGCTGACTCACATCTACTACAGACGGTATACGGACAATGAGCCAACGGACATTACGCCACAATTAAAAATATATATATATCTCTAAGTGGGGGTTAGGTTTATGGTAAGGTTCAGAGTTAGTGACACACAATTTTTTTCAATGTTGGCAAAATGTCCCTCTGGTATGACGTCACAGAAGATTGCTAAATGTCGGTTGGCTAAATGTCCGGGATTCGGTACAGACAAAAGGTAAATCTGGATTGAGCTCGTATTACTGTGCATACGTTAATAAGGAAATGTACAGCGTTTTAAGAGATGCATTTCTTACATTCCTCTAAACTTTAAGGAACACAGATCAACTAACCCTCCCTAAACCTGACTCAAGATTTTTTAAAATTTGCAGTTAAACCAGATGTCGCCCGCTTTGGTTCATTTAAATTAAACTTTAAATTGGAGGAAAAACTCTAAGCTTTGGCGCGTCATCGAGTAGCCTACTCTTTGCACAAAAGTCGACTCATTCGCTTAATGCACGCGTACACTGATTTGGTCAAAATATTTGAATTTCGACGAGAGAACGTACGAAAGTTTTCTTACTGCTGAATTAAACTATTCGACGAATTCTGAACTGCTTTCCAATATATTGCTCTGCAGAGTCCTCTTGCAAATATCAACTAAATTTATCCACGTTCCTGTTTTTAAATAGCAATCTAACTTTTAATATTTGAAACATATGACAGGACGCTACAATGCTACCTCGCTATAATAATGGTTTCAATTATCAATGTGAACGTGAAAATGAAGGAGGCAATGTGCACTAATGGAAGCATTAGCAAAGAACTTGTTTTTATTTTTCATTGATAGTTTGATAAGTTAAAGTATAATCCAGCACTTTCGTTCGACAGGTTTTTGTTGGAATAATTCAAAGCTGAAAATGCATAAATCGCTTTTAGGACATGATAGAAGTGCAGACATCTTGCAATTGAGCTGTTAAAACATACACATTGATCAAAATGGGACAGGAGTGAAAGAAAACATTGAAGGAGTAATTATTTCATAGATTAACTGTTACATATAATCAAAAAACAGATCGACATATAACGATTGAATCGAATTGAATGAATATTTACAGGGACAGCATATTTGCCTCTTTATAACCGGCGTAAAATAACTGAACCGGTATTACATATACAGCTTCAAATATTACAAACTTTCATTAAATAAGTTTCTATGACATGGACCAGTGAAAATATATGGATAATTGTTAAAAGTATTTGAAAGCTTTATGCTGATGCATTTCGATTCTAATTCCGTTAAAATCGAAAGGCTCTTGTCCTTTCGGTTTTATATTCCCCATTATCGTTATAGGCAATAATGGAAATGGGTAGTTGACAACATCAGTCAAATCTACCGCACAAGCATGTGTAATATTTGCTATTTATAACAGGCCTGCACAACTCAACTTGATCGCGAATAATTTGCCGATTGATTGAATCGGCTTGTTTATCGTTACTTGTTGTGAACGCTCAATGAGTTGATTATTACTTCGCCGAACTGATCAGTGCTATTTTCTGTTTGCTTGTCAACTGTTTAATCATATTTGCTTTGCTACATAGCTTGCTAATACGTTGGAAGTGCATCCTCACTTTACAGCATCTTAAGTTAAATGTTAAGTGAAGCCTTAATAATGGAAAGGTCGTAATTTATTTTAAGGGTTATTGATAGCAATTGTGATTTTATTCACACTATTTATGTGCATGCTGTAAAATAGTGAAATTTTGATTTGATCCATTTTTGTGAGAAAAATATGGAACTGTATTCAAAATTACATGTTCGAGCAATTATTTCAAAAAAGTGATAATATTCATTGTTTCTGCTTCATTTAAAATGATCATTGTGGTAAAAATACGAAGGGACAGTAAAAAATTTACTTGTTGAGTGTTGAAAGCATTCTACGAGACAGCTCAATTATGGTATTCATGCGTTTGATTTCATTAGATTATAATTTTTCCATAATTTTCAAGTCAAAACAATTTGTTTCTTAGTTTTTGGCATCAAGAACATTTTGGATTTCAGCAGCATGATAAAATCAACTCAGTCGGTAAGTAAATGGTTTGAAATTTTCTGTAAATTTCCTGTTTTATCATCCCTTGCACGGAGGCATCTTCCTCCTCATATTCCTCATCTTATACGTTAAACTCTTTGTCAACTTCTACGCCTTTATCCTGGAGAGCGCGTTCAGAGAATCAAAACTACTCCAGCGCGACATCAAGCGGGAAGATTTCATACATTTTGGACGGAAACAAATCAGGTGAATTTTGAAGTAACTAGGTTCGGATGAATAGACGTGTTGTTTCAGATTTACCTTGTCAGATATATTTTTATTCGTTTACGTTCGAAAACATGTTGATTATGCTGTGATATATATTAAAACATGGCATAATCAATGCAATTTCGTTTACGTTCGAATTATTTTGACATGCTGTGATATATATTAAAACATGGCATAATCAATGCAATTTCGTTTACGTTCGAAATATTTTGATATGTTGTGATATATATTCAAACATGCTATTTTGAATGCTGTTTCGTTTACGTTCATAAAATTTAAATGATACTTACAGAAAGTAATTGGTGCCGTTCTGAACATGGCACTGATACTCTATTTTTTATTATTATTAGTCCAGATCGTTCGCCATTGAAGGCAGAAGACAAAGAGAAAAAGCAAAAAAGGAAAAGAGAAAAACAAACTTGTCTTGATCAATCAGAAACTAATGTAATAAAATTCATTACAAATAAATGCTATTATTCCAGATTAACAATATTTATGACACTGCTTTGAAACATTGCCATTGCCGAACATTCCGAGTTTAAATCGGACAACTGACTGTGTTACGTCACGACGCTGTCACGATTAATGACGTCACTATGTGGCTTGTATTTTCCGTTTGTAATGCATTGCGTATGTTTGTTATGGTTTTTATTGTTATCAAGAAAGTAAAAAAGATTTTTTTTATGTTTGTTTGTTTGCGGGATGTTAAATTAATTTATCTTTCATTATTATGATAAGATCAGTGTTAAATATGGATAACAATAAGTTCATATCAATTTGCAATCAATATTCAATTCATAATTGTTTTATAATAAATTTCAAGTAGTTTTTTGATACGCATGGATAACGTCAACACGATTTAGGCACAATATATAGAAATCATAATTTATTGTTAATTTTGTTTCCGTGAATATCCTTTATCTCTTCCGATCACGCCGAAATCAAAAATGGGAATCCCCCCCACATGTTTTCCATTTTCATGGGACCGAAATCTACAATTTGAAACTTTGAACTTCTTCGGTATACAGGAGTAAGTTTTGCTGATGGCGAATTTTCGACGATCCATCACCGCAAAAGCAGTAAAATATAAATTCAAAAAAATTGGAGGAGAGTTGGTCAAGGAGTTCACCTCACCTATAAGTGTATAGTAATAATAATAAAACGTTTAATAAATTTTGTGTGCACGAGGGATTTTAATTTTATTAGTCATTCAAGTGATGACGTCAAAATGTTTTACTATTACTGTCAAAGATTTGTGTTTAATTGTTTTCTGTTCTGAAATTTTAGGTTAAATCGATTTGAATTCACCAAATTCAACTCAATGTAGATTTAAATATATATTCGCATTGCAATGAATAGATCTATACATATATTCGTCATACTAGAACAGATGCGTCTTCTTCGATATGAATTTCAATATGAAGGAATCAAAAACCACAACCTGATGTGATTTCATCTCATATCATGTTTTCAAATATTTACATGTTTTTAGTAGCGAGTTAACATGTCAAACCATGAGAAAATGAGATCAACATTCTCGGGAGTATTTGTGAAAGGAAACCGAGAAACCTCTGACGTAGTTCCATAAATAACATGTCTGCGATTTTGGCCTGTTTACAAATTCAATTTCGACTAGAAAACTACAATAACACAGACTATATGACAAGAATACCATCCATTTGGAATGCCAAGATACCATGTAACAGACTGACTATTCTTTTCATAGATATGAGATATTTCTTTATACAGAACAAGCTTATGTGGAAGCAGCAGAAAACATGCACTGATGATATAATAAACAAACCAAGAATATCGATCATCATTTACATATATATAGATTTGGTGTGAAGCCTTGAATATATCAGGCATTATGAACTAATATTTCTACATTTGTACGTGAATGGCAGTGGCGGCTCGTCCATAGGGGTTGGTCATAAGAACGATTTGCAACATAAACAAGCCTTAAC
>JAUELA010186621.1:0-21820 GCA_031471845.1 Boltenia villosa | reverse complement strand
GATATCTCCTCGACCATATTGATATTTTATCGTTGATGGCTGCACTGAGACTACAGTTTAAAACTGAACTGAGACTACATAGAGTTAAGAACTTTCTGAGTAATTCAAAATAAATAAACAAATCTGTTGTTTTAACATCGATATATATACTTTTATTAAATTAAATCTAGCGCTTTTATGAATGGAGGATTTTATAAGTAAAAGGTATAACTTATGAGGATTTTTTTTTTTATATTATTATATAACATTTTTTGAAAGCTCCTCAACACACAAATTTTTATATTTTACTTGATGTTTTAGGGTTGACGAGATGGTAATCTTTACTTTTAGGAAAATGAAACATATTCAAAAGTTGCATCATTCCCATCCCACTAAGATATTTAATAATAATTTTTTATTATCAATATTGTTATATATTTCATTATGCTTATTAGTTGACTTCAAATAAGATTCAAAAGCATAATTAGCATTTATAAACTAAAATATAACACACAATGTATTTGTTTTCATTATCTTATGCATCCCAGGAGTCAAGAACGAACAAATCCAATTCAATAGTTCCATGAACCAAATGCTATACCCAGCACTCAAGCTAAATATATTCACAACAGTTGGCGGCGATTGTAAGCAAATGCTTCATTTCGTTCATTTCAATATTCCCTCTCTCTCTTTTTCTTCAATGGTTGTCACCCATGTTATTGATATCAAGTCTGATAATTGTGAGAATGATGAATTCCCTTTTTCATTTTTTTTATTATAATATTTTACCGATGATAACCGATGCACAATTGTTTCAACTGGAAGTACTGCATCTGCACCTGCTATATTGACAAAATAGAACAAAATTTTCATTGAATATTTTATTTCTCGTACGTAATTCATATACAATGTGATCATCAATAAATGAAGAGATATAAAATATTGTAATATTCCTGTTGTGAGAAGGTGTAATACAAATTTTTGAGCCTTTCCACATTCTTCGAATTTTGTCTTTCTTATATTTAATAAATATAAATAAAGAAATATATCACGAAAAGTATTGTTTCAAGTTTTAAGTCACGACACAATGTAAATATAATAAAATATAGAATATATATATATGTGCAATAGGATTATATAATAAACTATAATTATAGCAAATTATACTATAATTCATCAAATTTTAAGATAAAACTTTTATCCAAACTAAATATATACTATATAAAGTATATTCATGTAACAAATTTCAGGAATAAACTTCCAGTAGTTTGTTTCTCTCTGTGTCATAAATATTCACAAGTAGGGCAGAAATAGTTCTCAAACAGTACTTAATTTAGGAAAAAAATAAGCTGTACAATCGAATCAATTTTTTTTTATGCAATAAATTTCAAATGAACAAAACGAAGCAAAATGTTGTAGACTTTAGGTCAACATATCGAAAATAGAATGAACAAAAATATTAATAAAGGTAATAACAATGAAAATATGAATGAAGAAATGTGTGCAGTTTGTTCATATTGAACTAAAATTCTCTTATTTCATTAAAATTTATATATAAGTGGATAATCTTATGATTTGAAAGTTTCATCACGGTTGATTATATACCATACATGAGTACATGAGTGTGTATCAAGCAAGCAAGTTTGAACTTTAAATAAGCATGTTGATACGACGAAAGGCGAGACTGTGTGAAATTATCAAATAATGTTTAATTGCAAATTTAATTATAAAGAGTGAGAATTTATGAAAGCATAATCATTTCACCATAGTTTAAGTCACTATAGTTTGGTCGTTGGATCTCTAATTTCAGGAGAAAAAGATTCCGTGCTGATGAAGATATTCAGCGATGAAATATCAAAATAGCTGAAGAAATGTCTTCCTGAGAATGAGCAGATCCTACGGACTGGTTTGCTCGAAGTACGTCAATAGATGTTCCTTCCCATCCTGAAAAATGGAAACATGTATAACGACGACCTTTTTCATACTCAAAATTGAGATATTATTCTGGAACATTTAATTGAATACAAGTTGTAATTACCATTTGTGGTGACTAAAGTTGGCACAATGGAAAACAAAGTATCGTAATTTAGAAAACTTTTCGTCACACATGTCCAATTTAATTTTGAAATTTGGACATCAAGTTACTGGTCAAAAAATATTAGCTTTTAATCTCAGATAAAGTGTATCAAATGTTTAATTATATCATTATATATTATGATCAGAATATCATTAATTGATTTCCGCTCCGCATGGCGAGTTACATAATCTCGAATAAATAAAATATTAAAATCTCCACACCTGCAAAATCTCCGCAGGTTCCATGATCACTGACATCGCCCGAGATCCCTCCGATGCAAACATATTCCGGTGAAGTGGTGTTCGTTCTGAAAATTATCAAGTAATCAATGTCAATCTCTTTTTTAAAAATGAAATTGGATGCCAATATGTTCTTGCCGGGTAAAAAAAATTTCACGGTGTTGGCGATATCGTGATTACGACTTAGAATACAGAAGTTGAATAACAAATATATTTCAAAAGTAAGTACAACTACATAAGAATAATATTTTCTCACAACCGATTACACGAACGATTGAAAGTAGTTTGTACACTTATGAAGTTTATTAATCTCTACCTTGTACATGAAGGGGTGGGGCTAGAGAGCAAATTATGCGTATAATATTTGAACTTGCTCTAAGCCTCTTGATACTGACATCATATAATAATTTAGCGCTATTCTACTTCTTTCTGTTTTTAATCTTCAATTTCTCTACTTGACTTACTCAAAACCCGGGCAGAGTGCATTCGGATATCCGGTGTGATTGTAAGTACTAAATTGTATGAATCCAGGTTGAACGAATGATCTGTAGTTTAGAGGAACCATGAACGTCTTGAGCAGTTCCTTGGTCGAATATGACGGGAACGGAAAGTGAATAGTCCAATGAATCTATAATTATAATATGAAAATAATTCACATATGTTTTTAAATTAAAATAATGATATGTGTCGCAAAGTAAAGAAAAATCTGAAGAGATATTTCTCAGAAGTTATTGTTATTTTTATATTATTGCACAACTTTCTTTACCATTTAAATTGCATTGACTTAAAGCTAGATCATTGGGATGATTATTTTATTTTATACATATTAGCCTTTGTATATTTTTAGCTTCTCATTGAACTCATAGTAGTTGCACACACTGACATACATGAAGTGATGTTAACATATAATTTGTGCCATGGAGGCGAGATTTTTCACTTATTTCCTCTACTTACTATAACCTCAAGCAAGGTATGATCGCACAGTTCTTTATAATCCATTGCATCGCACATTACATATATTAGATAAATTGATTGTTATTGCACTCATAAATGTTGGTTCAGGTTCATATTGCAAGGGTGAGGCATATTGAAATGTTAAAATTAAATACTTCGAAATAAGTCTGGAAGTGTTGCTACTGCTCTCAATATCTCACTCGCCACGTTATTTGCTTGTTCTGGTGTCACGATTCTTCCTTCTTCCCTGATTCAAAAACAAAGAGGTTTTTATTTTTTTTAATGCAGTTTTTAGCAATTTTTGGAGCAGCATTTTGAGAACAAATTTGATATGATTTAGTTCATCAATTTAATTTTTAATAAACATATATTAAAAAATGTTAAATCAAATTTTACAAAATGTTGAATCTGGTTTAAGCTCAAATAATCCATTTAATTATGTGCCATTTGTGTTGCTCATATATATCTACACGTCTCACCTCGATAACAATGTGTACCCAATGACTATGTTTGCTGGATATCCGGAAACTCGAAATGTGTTTATATGATGAGTATCACGTTTGTATGAGTGCGACCTCCAAAACACGCTTGGTTCAATAGATATAAAAAAGAGACTATTTTATGCAATATAAGGATATGTATGTATTACATTATCCTATAATCGAAATCTTAAGCCCTGTGACACATTATTGATTTATTTTCACCTTTAAATTAGAGATGAAGAAATGAAATTCCGAAACAGTTGGAAAAAAAGAATTGGAAAATTGCAGAAGATAATAGTGAAGCATGTAGTTCGATGAAGCATGCCTTCGATGATGGTGTTGTTTTCGAGGTTAATGTTGTCATAAGAGGTTGGACGATGAGAATGCACCTGTAGAGCCATACTCATTTCAATTATTACGAGTTGCTACACCTTCTAAACCCATGTGATAATAAATAAGCAACGAGTCCGAAAAAGGTTTTATAGACTTCCATATGGGTTTAAACACATAGTAGTATCAAGAAGTTAATAAATTGAACGAATATTATCCTTAGCTAAATACATTATAATTGATGAATACAACTGCAAATGTGAAATATGGTTCATAATCGAGTGTGTTGTTGGAAATTTCATTCAATTCCCTATTCAGTGCATAAAATATAGATTAGACAAGAATTTAGTAGTAATAAGTTTAACTTACTTCAAATCTGAAAGATTCGCTTCGATCAAATTTGTTTGATATTGCTGTAACCGCAAAGAACGGGTAAGATTTGCTTGAAGCGACGTAGTTGTAAGAACCGGAGGAGCTGGAAATATGGATATTGTTATGATTTTCAATTTTGCCACATTCAGGTTTTCATTTCTTTTGCTTGAAATAAATTTTATTAAAATATGCTCAGATGATTACCGACGAGTTTCTCCATAGTAGAGATGGAAGCTACAACTTCTTCTGTAGAATTCTATCTGAAATATGAAGATAATAAATTTCAATACAAAACTGAATATTTTAGTTATACAATAACAATCAAAGCATCTGCTATTTTATTAAATCCATTCAACAGGTGATCTTTTTATCGGAATGTATTAAAATAATAAATTTGTGGTATACGCTGAACAATTGCTACAATAGGCAATTAGATATAAAAAACTAAGGCAAAGATTCGGCTCTACTAAAAGAAAGTTCTGGTAATTGTACGAAGAAATGCACAATCCATACTTGCATTCTAAAACGTTGGACATAATATTATTCCAATTTCTTAATAATCGAGTATTTATGATATTTCAGAAAGATCGGCTGAAGTACAAAATATAAATTTTAAACAGAAATATAATACCAGATTTCCATAAGAACCATACATCGGATCATTCCTCATAGTTTGAGACCTCCATTCAAGATATTGATACTGATTCCAGTTCGGAATATGACTCTTCACCATTGCTGCTTCGCTCATAAGAGCTTCCAATACTCTCTTTGTTCGTACTACAGTCAGCAAAAAAAAAATGACGTTTGAAATATTTTGATCACAAATTTATTAAATCATATTTTTAAAGTATGTTTAAATCATGAGCATCCTTGGCTAAATTATTATTAATTTGCTGACGTGATATAGAATCATTCAATTTGAAAATGAGGTATTTTAACCCATTTTGCACCTTAAAATTGTGGATACGCACTAACTGATGAAATAATCTATTGGTTCTAGTGTTTAGAAGTATACAATATATTACTTGGAATAACTTCAACAGGATAGTGTTTCCTGTAGAGAGATTGAAGATTTCCTCCATAATTTTGCAGGAATTTATTGTTGGTTCTGTAGCGTAGGAATGGATTTCACCTCGCACGTTGCTATGTCCGATGACGTATGCCATATTATGACGTCAGAAGCCTCGAATAGAAACAAGACAGTAAATTTTCGAATCCATGAAATAGATCAATAGAAATAGATTTATTCAAATTGCCAAGCTATAAATCCATTTGCGACAATACATTTTAATACTGTGTCACATACATTTGAAGCAAATTATCCCCGTTTTTTATGATCTGATTTAGAAGCCTCTGTTACTTCTCCGAACACGTTGTCAATCTCCCAGCTGCCTTTTTCTGTTACACAAATTATTCAGTCTAATTATTCATACAAAAACCATAATAATATAAATAATCAACGGATCTTAATTATCTAGGTTATTATTAAAGTATGGGTTATGCCTTGCACAAGGATCCACTCGAGACGAAGCATATTGAAAATAAGGATAATAATTTTCATTTGATCATTAACATCATTTTGTGTTATTTAGGATAAATTAACAATTACAGCGACATATGAAACTACACATGAACCCTCTGAGACGAAACAGATTAAAAATAAGGATAACAATTTTAATTTAAATATAAACTGAGCATAATGGGCGTTTTCCTTTTAAAACTACATTAAAAATAAGTGTGTTATAACAGCTTCAATTTGGTGACGTACGTTAGGATATGCCGTCACCAAATGATAATGCAATCCTTACTTATTACCCTTATATTCAGCGGATTCTCTTGACATGTAGGAAGACCATACATCATTAGAATCACATTTCAGCCTGGTGTTGCTCTCATGCACGCTCGCTACCAATGTCCATCCACCTCCATCAGTTGTCATGTCACAATAGACCTGGGTGTGATGGAGTGTATATTTTAGCAAATATATGTGAAATTCATAAACAGAGAACTATCAAACACTCTTTCACCATCCGTTATAGTCACGACACATTTTGGATGAGCTTGGTAAACGGATCCTCCCTTTTTGTCAATATTTAACACGTGAAATCAAATTATATGACATGTCATGCAAATTTTGACTTAAATGTAGTACATAGGAATAGTGAGAAACTGATCTTTTAAGAATAAATAATTAATCTTTGCTAAATTTGTCGTGTTCTACGTTTGTGCTAATTCCGTAAATTGAGTACACTGAGTGCTTGTGAAAGTAAAATGACATCACGTTCCAGTTGAACTCACCCCTAACCTTATTACGATTTTGATTTTCAAAATGATATATTTTGGAGGATATGTCCTATAAAGCAACCTAAATGACTCATGAATAACTTAATACCAAACGACAAACTATCACACCTGTATGGGACTGAATTTATTGTCAGGTTTGATACAAATAGGTCCCATCTGCAGTTGCTCCTTGTTCTTTCAGATCCAAGCAAGATGCTGCGTTTACTTCTATGGTAGCACAAGATGATTGAGATGCTGTTGATGCCATGGAGCCGGAAACATTGTCTGACTGAATGAATGAAAAAAGTTACGCATTCGAAACATTTCATTTAATTCTAGTGTAATATCTAATAAGTGCTGATCATGATAATAAAGAAGGGACGAAGAATCTTTGTTGTGTAATCAATGCTGTTGGATAAGCTATGTTGTTATCAAACAGTTGGACGAGAGAGAGAGAGAATCTCTATAAATATGACAAAACCAGTTTTGGGATAAGAATTACATGACAATATACCTTCATTTGCTTCACCAACAAAGAAACGAGCAATGCCAGGATAGCAGAGAGGAAGATGAATTGAACAGTCCATCTTAAAATCACAAATTTGTTGCTTCGTTGTTCCGTCTGTGCGTTGGCCTTTCCTGCTGTTTTACACTGGTTGGTTGGTGCACTCCTTCGAATCTTGTTTGTATTTGTTCGTTCCCTCTCGTCTATATACTTGGATTAGCATTTATTGTCACTGAGGATAAATCAGTTGATTAAAGGAAGTCGTTAATTTGATCGTTTCCTATCCACGGACTCTATTAATATTTCCTATAACACGTGACAGACACCGTTTCATGCACAAACAAATTACACATTGAAAGCAATTTAGCTCATTATATGAAATGAATATTCCTCTCTATTTTCTGATATTAATCTTTTTACGTTTTCATAAATATGCTTGATCTTCGCAAGAATTGTATAATGATCTGAAAGGCAGCCAATATAGAGATGTGTGTGTAAGTAAAAGAAACGAAATTAGGTCAACTACACCTCGTGTGATTATTATAGTTCATTGGGATGTCAATTCGAATAACATCCTATTGATGTCAATATTGTTTACATTAGTAATGAAGGCGTCTTGTAGGGTCATAGTGTGGTGAACTATCTTTTTAAAAGTAAAGATTACATTGGAGGCGTCTTGCAGGATCATCACGTGACGTTTTTTAAGACACAATAACAAATTAGTACAATACATGTTTCGGGGGATATGAAACATTTTACATTTTTTACATTTACAGAGTTTAATTTTCTTGATCATTAAAAGACAAGCACCTTGAAGTTGAAATCACTCACCTTTTTTATTTTGATAGAGAACATATCTCTTTTACTGAGGCTGATTGGCGAAAGAACTTGGATCCTCGTAGGTTCCGTCATCAGAAAAGCTCATGATGATTGAAATTGAAATATATATTACGTAAAAGGCTTTAACAGCTTAAGTAAATTTAGAATATATCTGAAATTATTTTCAAACTCATCATTTAAATCATGAAGAGAGACAGAACTCTCTTATTTGACCAATCGTCTACCTTTGTACCTCATCAAACGTATTTTAAGTTGAATTATTTTAAGTTTTCAATTCACAGTTTAGGTATGCCACTATTGTTTCATTGCAAATGTTGTGCTCAGATAAGTAAGCTTGGCAAACATACAATAAAGTCATCATAAAAATTTTCAAATTTGATATACCAAGTTCATCGAGACTATCTTATAGATCTTTATAATTTCGCCGAAATTACCAAGCTTACTGGACTGAGGACTTCGATCAAAATATTACAACGGGCTATATTTCCATAAGTAGTGCTTCTGTTTTGATACTTCTGTAAGCAAAAATAGGTACGTATACCTTCGTTAGAAGAAGTTCTCTCTTACATCTCAACGTAACAGGCGACATAAGTAGACTGACGAATATATAGCAGAGGTAACCAATTTTATATGACAAGAATGAGAGGACATTACCTTATTACACAATAGCTGACGTATACGCCAAAACGTCAAAGGGAGATCAACTGGAGATCACTGAAAGTGCATTTTATTTTCTGCGTTTATTGTTAATTTTCTTGCACTGAGATGACTATGAGAGAATATTTCCACAACCTGGAACGACCTAGGATTACCCTATGCAAGATAAACATAATCAATGACGTGTGACGTGCGTTACATTCAACCTTTTTCAAAAATAAAATATCACATGAATGATGATGAGTTCAGAAGAATGCCCTCTATGATATTGTGTTATTGTGCTGATATAACTCTTTCAATATTGCTTCGTCCTAAATCCCACCCGGATTACAACAAATAAATTGTGCCTGATAATTGTTATGCGAGTTCATCATCGTTTAGCCTTTTTGTGACTCACAACAAACACGTCATTGTACTTCAAACACGTATGTCAAAATACTCCCAAAATTTTATATATTTTTAACCTAGATAATTATATTTTTGTGGCGCTGAATCAATCTTCTACGGGCAGTAGAATGAGGACGAGTGAGTGAGTCCGAGTTCCACTCCAATATTCTATTCCAATAGTTCATGAGAGACGTTCTTGCAATACTCCGCTTCTCCATTTCAAGAATATGTTGTAACGTTTCTGTTTCATTTATTGGACATTTTTTTACTATCACAATATTATTTACTGAAACCTATCATTTATTAATGGAGTCTAGGAATCATACGATGTTCAATGATAATATAATTTTAATATACATTGATAAATCCTTCTATTGTCGAATTATGCTCTTCCGATTGAAGGGCGTTTTCGTTACATCTACTTGCATGCATAATAAAATATACAATTATATTGGCAATAAAAATCAAATCATAGGTCATAAGTGATAAATCATAGGTAGAGCATACTTTATTTATCTACGTAAAAATCTGCGTTGTGATTTTACGTACGATCTGTGACCGCCAATGTTCGCTTCTTCTATGTCTGTCCAAGTGTTATGAGTTATAGATAACCACTTGAGTGTACTCCGAAATATTGGATTGAATCGTTTGATAAAATAAATAAATATTCCAGTAGATTTATATCAATCGTGAACGGGACTGAAGAATTATTTCTTTCCATCGCCATCTTATGAATATATATATATATAGCATTAGTCCAGGGTGTGGCATTTAGTTCAGGTAACTATTCAATCTAGATCCTATCAATCTTGACCTTTTAACAACCTTTCATTGCCCAATTATGCTCTCTCGATTTAACTCCTTGGTTGTATAAGAAAGTAGAATTTAATAAAACATATGTTATTAAATATTTTATTGATGCTATTTATTCTTTTAAATCTAATATCAGAACTTTTAGAATAGTCAACTTGCATGCATAATAAAATACACAATTGTAGTGCTAAGAAAATCTAATCCTAGGTCATAGAGCATACTTTATTTATCTACATAAAAGCATATCTCGGCAATGTTCGTTTACCCTATACAAACGTGTTATGGGTTAGAGAGAGCCCTGCAAGTGTACTCCGAAATTTTAGATTGATTAGTTTGATACAATAAAGTGGTGCAAGTTTTGAATATACTTCAATAATCATAATATTAAAGATTACCATTGGAAGCTCGCCAACACTAAAGCATAGAGTGAATTATGGAAAATTGGGTGTTGATGAGGTTTGAAAAACATGAATTACCCCCTAACATATTCCTTTTACATATAAAATATTCCATCCATAAAAGCGTTAGATTTAATTTGAGAAAAGTAATATATATATATTAAAACAGAAAATAATAAAATACGGAACACTTTCATAGGAAAAAAAAGTATAATATGAATAATCAAATTTTCAAATTATCCCTATTAAAATGATGGGTTGGAAAATTTAAGTTGCAGGAGATATTTCTGCTGTTAATTAACCCTGCATATTCTTCAATTTATTTGCATTAAATTCTTCAGTACATTACTGATTTCGCATATTGTCATGCTTTTGGATATTTTCGAATTGATGATAAGGAAAGGATAAAAATTTCAACGTTGAATCCATCGTTTACATACTTTTCCTCCATTTTGAGAAATTGCGGGTAAATCATGTGTGCACATGTATGTGTAAATGATATGAGATATAATAATATGTAAAAAGCAATACTGCAATGTCATGCGAATCAAAAAGTAATTGAATCAATAAGGAAGGACTTTCAATATGATAAATTATCAAAATACTCCAGAACCGATCAGTTTTGGAAATATACAGATATGAAGAAGAAAGTTGTAGTTCAAAATTTTAAAATTAAATCTTAATATTATTATATATTATATTAAAAAATCTAAACTACTCAGTTCAATCTATGAAAAATGACAGTGAAGAAAAGAATCCAATATCAGTTTACAAAAATAATAAGTCTTTAGCTTTAGTTTAGTTCAGTTTTAATAGTAATCTTAGTGCAACCATCAACGATAAAAGATCAATATGGTCGAGAAGATGTCTTTTTGAGAATGGGCTGATCCAATGGCTTGATTGGATTGAACTACGTCACTGGAAACACCTTCCCATCCTATGAAGAAGAAAAATGTTTTTAACAAAATCTCTAAGATGAAATGAGAGGGATTGAGCAAATTGGGGCACTAAACGAAAAAAAAAGTAGAGGACAATACTAACATCTCACCCTAAACAAAGCCCCATTCTGATAGTTAACGGGGCCAATTGTCCGGGCACCACTTTTACCATAATTCATAACAGGCTTGGATTTTGATTTCCATAAAATTTCAAAAATAAAATTATATATATATATATATATATATATATATATATATATATACGCTAGATATATATTCTCTTCTATTTTAAGTAAAACAATTACTTAACCTGCAAAATCTCCACAGGTTCCGTGAGTGCTGATGCTGCTCGATATTCCTCCGATGCAAACGTATTCAGGCGAGTTGGACGAGATCATTCTAAGACAGAAAACAACTACTTCAAGGCCTCGTACTAATGCAAGAGAATGAACGCTTATCAATAAGTATTACGGAAGATAAGATATTACTTGGAATATTCATAAGTTCGTTTTATTTGATGAAATAAATCAACTCTAAATTGTGATACTTTTAAGGCAATTTTGTCGTTATCCATTGACTGAAAATAGGATTGATGTATATAATATTTGCCCTAGATATTACTTATCTTGCTACTTTTGAATGACATTTCACAGGCCAATATTGTAAACACACGTTAAATATTGAAAGAGTTCAAAAATTCGCTATTAGTCAATTAATGCCATAATAAAGGTAGGGGAAAATCTCTCTGGGATCTCACAACCACATCGAGGTCTGTCTAAGGCTGATCATGAACGAGATTAACTTTAGCAATACATACCTGGCACCAGGGCAAAGTGCATTCGGATACCATGTTGGATTGAAAGGACGAAACTGTATGAATCCAGGTTGAACTGATGCCCGGTAGGTGGGAGGAACCATGTTCAGGACGTCTTGAGATGTTCCTTCATCGAATGTTACAGGTACGGACAGACTGTAGTTCTCATTGCCAAATTCTAGAAAGATTTAATGCAATCAAATGTCAAATAAAAGTGTTTAGAAAATTGCAATTTGAAACAGATTCAATGGTAGACAAAACAAAACAGTATCGGTATAAGGTCAGACAGTGAAAAAAGCGTTCACACATCTCTTATACTGAGAATAGTTTTTATTCCATATTTATATTATCATAGACATATGCACACTATGAACACTCTTTGGTCGGTGGCACAACTCTCTTTCATTTTCTGTATTAAAGCTAATTTAACTCTCTAACTCTAAATTTCCACTTTAGAAGTAGCTTTAGGAATTTTGCGGAATTCAGGTAAATTGGTTATTTGGCTGGTTATAAACTAGAAATGTTAATATTCCCTGTTCTATTTTTTCTTTTCAATTCCCCCAATGGCTCGTACACTCATGTATATTACCTTGGAATAGATTAGATACAGTGGCAACACCTCTGAGAATTTCCATTGACACGTTATTTGCTTGTTCCCGGTCAACGATTCTTCCTCCCATTCTATTAAATTAAGACAATAATTATTACTATTTACCGATTTAATTGTTCTGAAGTTTTAGGAAGTTAGTAGTAGAATAATTCATTGTTTTAAACTAATTTTATTTAAGTGTTTAGTGCGGAAAATGTAGGAATTAGGGAGAAAATTTATTAATTCCTCAAATTTCCTTTCTCTTGAACAAATCGAAGTAAATCATTTAACTTTTTTCAAATTGAAATAAGATTAAACTTTCAAAGTATAGTGAAATGGTGGTTTGAGTAATATTTAAATAATGCGATGTATAAACTACCTCTACTTTACTAGTTATAATGAACAAATACCTCGACAAAAGTGTGTAACCCATGACTATGTTTCTCGGATATCCATTTGCTTGGAATTCATTTTGATGATAAGTGCCACTGTTAAAGTTGTAATCCCTTGCGTATGAACTTGGTTCTGTTGATTTCCAATCCTAGCAGCAAATATATGTTTATATTACTTTACAAGAATTGGAGAAAAAAAGTAAAAATATTTCTCAAACGACCTGCATTAGATTATAAGCTTAGTCAGGAGCAATGAAGCTACAAGAATACACAAAGCTAGCGCAAAATAATCTAAAACAATTTGTAATTAAATGAAATGGTTTGTCGCAATACTTATTATTGTTGCAATTCTTATACACCCACATTATATATATAAATTAATTTGAACTAACCTGCACGTTGGAGATTAAAAAATGAAACTCTGAAACAGTCTGATAGGAAGGATTGGAGAATTGTATGAGATGATATTGAAGCTTGTAGTTGCCATGGGTGGCAGTGTTGTCAAACATAGTAATGTTGTCAATTGATGGTCGGCGTGTAATTGACTAAAATATACATATTGCAAGAAATCATGAATAAATGTTTTAAAATATTATCAAATTATTATAAACAACACACCTGCAAAGAAAAAAAACTGTAAGTCGGGCTTGTATTGGGTATTGGCCAGATCACGAGAAAAGGACTTGATTTGATCGATGTTAAATACGAGTCGTAGCATCTATCGCAAGAAAAAATGACATGTTGCTCTTTAAACATAGCAAATATCGAATGAATCATAATTCGTTATTGAATATACCTATCATAGATTCCATACACCACAGTGCCGCAACGATTGCTGTATATCTAAATGAAAAGAGAACACTTAGGATGTAAATGTATTAGAATGCAAAATTATACTGCTTAGTCTGGAAGTGTTTATATCTTCGTTGGTTTATTCTTCACGAATATATTCATAGGAGTCTTGATCAGTACTGCTATATATTTTTTCACTGTTTCATTAAGACTTTGAACAAGGGTATCATGATATAATCACATGAGAGATAGATTTTACCCAATCACGAATTTCTTCAAACTTTAAAGAGAATAGGGTCATCAATGTATCATCATGTATGAAGAGTCATAGGTCAGATTCATGAGCCGTTCATAAGTTGAAGGTATATTTATATATTTTTAATTCCTTGTAGGTCCCATATTATGTTCTATGGCGCCATCATTTATTAGAAGCCAAGAAGATGTGGTGATGATAATATTGCTAAAAGTAAGGGTTTCTCGTGATATACATCGAAGTATTGGTTATTGAATTTGGACCTGTGTTGCTGTGTTGTCCGCATTGTTTTTATTATTTTTTTCTAATTTCGGGTCAGATACAGGTTAGTTATTCGTTCCTTGTATACAGGATACTAGCTTTCATGCCGTCCAGTACTAATCAGAAGAATTTCGCCCTACTAGTCCTAATTGCTACATATTATAAACATACATGATTTCCAAATCTGCCATAAATTGAACTGTCCGTCATTTGACTTGTATCTGTATATTTAGTGCTGTATTGATACTCGTACCAATCTGGAACATGACTTTTGATCGCTGTTGATCGTTCGATGACAGCATCGAGAACCCGCTTTGTTCTTTCCTTGTAGATTTTGTCCAACTCAGTTGCTGAAATTCAATAAAGATAAGTATTGTTTATTTTGTTTTTAATTCAGACTCTAGCAAAACTTCTTCATCATGCAAAATTAGAATCGCCGGTTCTTTCAGAAACTGTATCAAGACTATATCCAATAAAATAATAAAGAATTTGCTGAATATTGTATTGATTACTGAGATAAACCAATTCATTTCATTATTATAAATTGATAATATTAAAAAGAGATGGGTTATTAACGAACAACCGCGGATAGGAAGTGTTGAATTTTAAACAACCTGGTAAGTATCATACAAAAAAGTGAACCCCCAGCCCTCCAAACCCATCTCGCAAACCACGAAACACAAAAACATAAAACTTCGTTCAACTATCATGTTCAAAAATCTACTGCGGTAGTGGCGCTAAAGAGTCAAATCCGGGTATGATAAAGGTAAAATGCCTTGATAAAACTACGTTTAAATAATCAAGATCACTTCTTACATGAGAGCGCTTTCACTGGATAGTTGTTTGTGTAGAGAGATTTCAGGTTTCCATTATATTGTTTCAGGAACTGGTTGGTTGTCCTGTAACGTAAGGTCGAGGCAGATTTGATTCCAGAAGTGAGAACTCCGTTCGGTACATGCCATATCATGACGTCAGAAGCCTGCGATAGCAATATTTGACACCTTTCACCTTTCATTTGGATCTTATATAAATCGAATATTATTCAAAAGTATGATATTTTGAGATTTAACTTCCATCAATCTGTATATAACGAGAGGTGGCGTTAAAATTCTTACACATTAATTTTTCTTTCACTCACTGTTAATGTAATTCAGTTCAAATTCAACGAGAATTATAACGAATTGTTTTGATTTCTTAAATTTTAGCTAATTTACCTATTTTCCCTCACCGCTCGCAATACTTTTTTTATTCTATTAGCCTTCAGTAGATACCGATGAAGAAAAACTAAAGAGTATTTAGGGAAGAAAAGAGACCTTGAAGTTAGGTGTACATGGCGACTAAATATGAACTATTTAACATAGCTCGCATATGAAATGTCAAATAAACTCACATTTGCTGCAAAGTAATTTCGATTCTTGTAATCATCTTTGGTCACTTCAAGAACGTTTCCGAATGTCATCTCATTTTCCCAGGTCCCGTCAACTGTGAAAATTTTGCACTTTCAAATGTAATAAATTTTAACAACATTATGCGGGATTCTCTTCAACAAAGGTAACATCGTAAGTAACTCTAATGAATATTATCATAAAGCTATTCGAAAAAAGTTTCAGTTTATTATTCTGCCTATTCTACTTAGCACATACATTCTTTATATCCATTTCTGAGCAATGAAAACAGAAATAGGGTTTACATGTAATTCATGTAAATTGGTTCAATGGGAGTAATGTGATTCTAATTCAATTGTTACAGGGTGGGTGTCAACAACTAAGGTCGTTCATGACATGTAGTTAAAGAGAAATTGTTTGTTAGAGGAGAACGTTGGCCTGACACGTTTTAGAAGTTAAAAATTGGAAACAGCTCATGTCCTCACTTACAGGTAGCAGTGATACGCCATGTATCTCCACTCCTTAAGCGACAGTCATGTCACTAATATGTTTAATACAATAGTCCAAAATAGTATGCGAAAATGTAACAGAGCATCTTGTAAATACCGAGAAACCGCTGTGTTGTTGCATGATGAAAAATTATAATGAGTAATTGTTTACCTGCATATTGTGCCGAAGATGATGTTGCGTATTCTGACCAAAGATCACGTATGTCGCATTTCCGCTTGATGTCGCTCTCATGCACGCCCGCAACCAAGGTCCATCCCCCTCCGTCAGTTTTCATGTCACAGTAGGCCTATCATATAAAGAAATATATTGCTTTGAATTATATTAAGTATTATATAATATGTTCCATAAGGATCAGTTAATTACTTGCACAAAAAATGGTTCAAGGATCCCCAGAGAGCACCCAAAAGGTGTTAGCTAGAACGAAGTTAAAATTTGAAGTAATTGGCATGCGAATCGGTTATTCATGGGTAATTAGATTTTAGCTATACATTTCTGTACAGGCTATTTTACTTGAATCTTAGCAAATTCCTTGTCAGGTTGAATGTAATAGATTCCATCTTCAGCCGCTCCTTCTTCCTTCAGTTTCAGGCAGGATGAGGCGGTTGATGAGTTCGAACAAGGAGACGACTAATGCACATAAAATAAAAACAACTTATGAAAGCCCCGACTTTCTTTTCATGCATTTGCTAACTACTGCTTATATATGGAAGAAACGAAGTAGAAAAATAATAATGCTATTCAAAGTTCAATATTTGCTTAATGTGGCCTTATCTTTGGTTTTGTCTCCCAGACCTCATACTCCCTATTCCCAGTACAGGATAACACTCCCAACAGTTTTTATCTGACCGAATGGGGCTAGGTGCAACCCACTCCAATAACACCCAAACCAACGCATGATGATGTGTGGAGGGAGCTCTAAAACCCGCAGATTTGCAATATAGTATAGCATTGTAAATTCTATAAAGATACGTAACGCAACGGTTTCTATTTTCTCTGGGATTCTGTTTTCTATATACAATGAAGATAAACTTTATATGAGAATATTGCTTACATTTTTCCCTTGATTGATCGTTAGAACAACCAGTAGAACGACAATTGCAGTAACAAGAACGAACAGTGCTGTCCATTTCGCTATCATGAGTTTGTTTCTCTGTCCTCCTGTCGGCTTGTTGTTGCTGCTCTGTTTGGTGACAATCTGACTCTGAGTGCGCACTGGTACTGTGGAACTATTTGGAGTTGGTGGTGCTGCGCCAAGCCTCACTGAAAGATAAAGTCGCTTGATATAAAGTTAATTATGCTGTAGTTTCACAGGAAGTGATTGAATTGATTACATCCTGCTGCCTTTTAATGGTATATATCCTTATTGCATCTATCTAACCGGGCAAGAGAATTTGAGAATTAAAATGAAATTTTAACACTTATGAAGGAATTAAGGAGAAAACTAAATATTTGATCCTGATGTTTTTTTTGCCGCATTTCGAGAATATAGAATTGTAAATGCTTTATTTACTTATTTATATACATGTATGTTTATTCCTTCACCAAATTAAGTCAAATAGAAAAAATATCTTGTTACAATAAAGTGATCCATGTACACATTGAATGAGAATGATTTTTGGGAACATGAATAACATTTCTGCAAGAATTGGTTTCATAAGGCAACACATGTGAGAAAATATTGGTAATACTATTTAATTTAAATTACAATAGATTTCAATTAACAGTGCTCTACATGTCATAGTGAGTAACACATCTGTGGTTATTACTGGTATGTTATTAAGATTCAGGAGAATCATTTGAAGATGTTAATATGGATTCTCGTAGGTTCCGTCATCAGAAAAGCTCATGATGATTGGAAATGAAATTATATATTAAGTCAATTTAGAATACATTTGAAATTATTTTCAAACTTGCCATTTAAATCATAAAGGTCGTAGAAAGGGAGGTCTTTTAGTGACCTTCATATGAGAATAACGAGATAATTTAACCTAATGCGAAAAAAGAGACAAAACTCTCATATTTGACTTTTATTTTAATCTGGATTATTTTAAGTTTTCAATTCACAGTTCAGGTATGCAGCTATTGTTTTAGTGTGAATTTTGTGCTCAGCTAAGTAATCTTGATAAATACACAATAAAGTCATCATAAAAATTTTCAAATTTGATATAAAACATCCATCGAGACTACTTATAGATCTTTACAGGATTTTCGACGATCTTACCAGGATTACCAGGCTACCGACTCCGATCAAAATATTACAACGAGCTGCATTTCCATAAGTAGCACTTCTGTTTTAATAGTTCAATAAAAAAAATAATTCGTAAACCTTCGTTAGAAGAAGTTTCTTCTTACATATCAACGTAACGGGCGACCTAATTTGACTGACGAATATATAGCAGAGGTAATCAATTTTATATGACAAGAATGAGAGGACATTACCTTATTACACAATAGCTGACGTATACGTAAAAACCTCAAATGCATTTTATTTTCTGCGTTTATTGTTATTTTCTTGCACTGTGGTGACTATGAAAGAATATTTCCACAACCTGGAACGATCTAGGATTACCCTATGCAAGATAAACATAATCAATGACATGTGACGTGCATTATATTCAACCTTTTTCTAAAACAATAAAATATCACACGGATGATGATGAGTTCAGAAGAATGCCCTCTATGATATTTTGTTATTGTGCTGATATAACTGTTTCAATATTGCTTCGCCCACGATCCCACCCGGATTACAACAATTAAATTGTACCTGATAATTGTGATGCTAGTTCAACACCGTTTAACCTTTTTATGACTCACTGCGAACACAATGTATGCATGTCAATTACTCCCCATCATTTGTCGATATTTATATTTTTAACCTAGTTAAAAAGATCCATTCTTTGTGAGCTATTTATTCCCTTTTAATGTTTAAAGGAAAATACATCAGGGGATTTTTTTGGTATTGGAAAATAGACTCTCGAAAGGTAGGCCATTTTGATGCTGGGGGATTATGAAAAATGTTTTCGATAATATATGCACATAATCTAAATCTCAGAAAATTACGTTCAAAATACTGATTTTTTGTTGTGCTGACTCAATCTTCTACGGAGTAGTAGTATGGGAAAGAAATACTGACTCTTATAGGAGGATTCCCGATACATAAATATTGAAGGCGTCTTGCATATCATCACATTATGAGTTGATATAAAAACTGGCAAAAAGTATAAATAGATTAGCAGATATCATGTTATAATATTTACATGTAGACTACAATTTCTGTTTCAAATTATTACAGTACGTAATTGTAATTATATTGATCATTTGAAAACAACGGCCTTGCAATTGAGACCACTCACCTTGTTCATTTTGATAGTGAACATATCTCTTTTGCTGAGGCAGATTGGCGAAAGAACTTGGATCCTCGTAGGTTCCGTCATCAGAAAAGCTCATGATGATTGAAATTGAAATATATATTACGTGAAAGACTTTAACAGCTTAAGTATATTTAAAATATGTCTGAAATCATTTTCAAACTTGTCATTTAAATCATGAAGGTCGTAGATAGCGAGGTCTTTTAATGACCTTCATATGAGATTATCAAGAGAATTTAAAATAATGTGAAAAAAGAGACAGAACTCTCATATTTGACCAATCGTCTACCTTTGTACCTCATCAAACGTATTTTAAGTTTAATTATTTTAAGTTTTCAATTCACAGTTTCGGTATGCTGCTATTGTTTTATTGTAAATTGGTGCTCAGATAAGTAATCTTGACAAACATACAATAAAGTCTTCGTAACAATTTTCAAATTTGATATAAAACATTCATCGAGATCTTATAAATCTTCACAATTTCGACGAAATTATCAGGCTTACTAGACTAGGGACTCCGATCAAAATATTACAACGGGCTATATTTCCAACAGTAGCACTCCTGTTTTCATACTTCTATAAGAAAAAATAGGTACGTATACCTTCGTTAGAAGAAGTTCCTTCTTACATCTCAACGTAACAGGCGACATAAGTAGACTGACGAATATATAGCAGAGGTAATCAATTTTATATGACAAGAATGAGAGGTCATTACCTTATTACACAATAGCTGACGTATACGCCAAAACGTCAAAGGGAGATCAACTGGAGATCACTGAAAGTGCATTTTATTTTCTGCGTTTATTGTTAATTTTCTTGCACTGAGATGACTATGAGAGAATATTTCCACAACCTGGAACGACCTAGGATTACCCTATGCAAGATAAACATAATTAATGACGTGTGACGTGCATTACATTCAACCTTTTTCAACAACAATATAATATCACATGAATGATGACGAGTTCAGAAGAATGCCCTCTATGATATTGTATTATTGTGCTGATATAACTCTTTCAATATTGCTTCGTCTTCAATCCCATCCGGATTACAACAAATAAATTGTGCCTGATAATTGTGATGCGAGTTCATCACCGTTCAGCCTTTTTGTGACTCACTGCAAACACGTCAATGTACTACAAACACGTATGTCAAAATACTCCCATAATTTTCCAAAATTTTATATATTTTTAACCTAGATAATTATATTTTCGTGGCGCTGAATCAATCTTCTACGGGCAGTAGAATGAGGACGAGTGAGTGAGTCCGAGTTCCACTCCAATATTTAGATTAGATGCATCGTCGTATGTAGGTCACTAAAAGACTTCGCTATCTACGCATTTCATGATTTAAATTACTAAGTCTAACACGTAAAATATATTTCAATTCCAATCATCATGAGAGGTTTTGATTCTTTTTTTTTTTTATAAAAATTGTTTCCGCCCGGGCTCGAACCGTGGATCTTTCGATCGACCATAGCTATGATGAATGACTCACCCAAGCTTCGGCATTATCAAATTCAATTTGTGTTAAAACACCAATACGTCTGCACGTCTCAATGTTTCTGAAGGTTAGTTTCATCTATATTATGTGTTCCATAATTTTCAAAGGTCAGCAACTGATTATTCCAGGCATGTTCATACACTTATCCCTTTTAACGTTTTTACCCTGATTCTAGATAGAAATTAATCCTGACAACGAGTTCATGAGAGACGTTCTTGCAATACTCCGCTTCTCCATTTCAAGAATTTTCTGTAACGTTTCTGTTTCATTTATTGGACATTTTTTTACTATCACAATATTATTTACTGAAACCTATCATTTAATAATTAAGTCTAGGAATCATACGATGTTCAATAATAATATCATTTTAATATACATTGATAAATCCTTCTATTGTCGAATTATGCTATTCCGATTGAAGGGCGTTTTCGATACATCAACTTGCATGCATGATAAAATATACAACTATATTGGCCATAAAAATCAAATCATAGGTCATAAGTAACAAATCATAGGTAGAGCATACTTTATTTATCTACGTAAAAATCTGCGTTGTGATTTTACGTACGATCTGTGACCGCCAATGTTCGCTTCTTCTATGCTTAAGTGTTATGAGTTATAGATAACCACTTGAGTGTACTCCGAAATTTTGGATTGAATCGTTTGATAAAATAAATAAATATTCCAGTAGATTTATAT
>JAUELA010186511.1:0-12393 GCA_031471845.1 Boltenia villosa | reverse complement strand
CACTTGGCGTGCAGAGAGAGATTGTTATTTTCCTTTATAATGCTGCTTGTTACAAAAAGTAAATTGAGGACGTTCATCGTTTGAAAAACAAACTTTCACGTTAAGCGTATGAAAAACGAGTTATTTTGTCGATTGGCAGGATCTAAATCAGGGGTGTGCAAACTTTCCCTATTTTTCTTTATATCTTGCCAGAATTTTCCCCAATTCTCAGTTTCATACCCTGAGATAATTTTGACAAAGAGGGCACTTTTTCATGAAGAATAAAACGGACAGGTTCTCAAGCACCAGAGCATCCCCCTGTGCACGTTATTAACTGTTGATACCGATAATAATTAATTTTCCTCCATTTCACTGCAGCGCAGCGATCATATATTGAACATATGTTGCATAATTTTGAACAGTAACTTTGTGGGTATGAAAGTAGTATTTGTTTGTTTCAATGGCTGCAACATTTGTTCAACAATTTGCACCCCTGATCTAGATATTTATATATTTAGTTATTATAAAAGATAATAATAAGATAGATAGAATTTTTATTTTTCATAATTTTAAAATATTAAAATTTTGAAAACAGTGGTCAGTATAGAAAATATGGCATGACGCTTAAACTAAGTGGCAAAGGAAAGAGAGGACGGCGACAGGCATATGGGATAAACTCAAGCTAATTGTTGAAGTAGGCAAATTATTGCAGCAAACAAATGAAAACAATTTATTTCTTACTCTTCTAGCACACTTCTTAACTAATATAAATGAATTTCTTTACTTTTCTCCCTGTTTTCATTTTTAACATTTTAATGACTAGAGTCAATGACTAGCATTTTTGATGTGACTCGACTTGACTCGAGTCTTGACCCGTGAGAAATCGACTCAACTTGAGCCTTGGCGCTTAAAGACTTGACTCGAGTCTTGTGATAAAATGACTTGAGTCTCAACATTAAAGTATGTGTAGTAAAGGGAAGATTACTTAACCTATTATGATTTGTAAAGCTCGATTTTGCAATGCAGTAATCATATTAATATGTTTT
Organism: Boltenia villosa; assembly: GCA_031471845.1. Classification (NCBI taxonomy): domain Eukaryota; kingdom Metazoa; phylum Chordata; class Ascidiacea; order Stolidobranchia; family Pyuridae; genus Boltenia; species Boltenia villosa. Next base: position 11,368 of record JAUELA010186511.1, on the reverse strand, counting down.
CTATGTGTTATCTATCTATCGATCTAACCATCGCTTACCATCTGCATTCTTCGGCATGATAATTATCATCCAGGAATCCTCATCATTGTATGGAATCCCTATGTATGTGTAGTTTGTTGTCTCCCTTATCTTGTAATCAGCAGTTGATCTCATGAAAGGAACAGATATACTTCCTCCTGGAGTCTTGAAGTCCTGTGAATACACAAGTTTTATGTATATAAATTTTTTAATGTATCATATTCACCCTCGATTTACCGGAAAGCTGTATCGGGTTTATATATGAAGCGACCATGTTGGCTTGCGATTATTATTTATTTTTTTGATTGATGTATTCATATTTACCCTCGATTCACCGGAAAGCCGTAGCGGGCTTATACATGGATGCATAATGCGCCCATGCGACTTACGAGCATGCTGAACTTGGATAGCGGAGAAAAGCCATGACCAAGGTCACGTGAAACCACTCTGTAACAACGGGGAGTTCAGCTTCCCCAGTCACTTTTTCATGTCAAGGGTGAACACGACATATAGTCAAGTGAGGTGACCAAAAAGCACTGTGTAGTGTGTATGTACTGTGTAAATCTGTGCAGGTGAAGCCGAGATTCGAGCCCAGAACCTCTAGGTTAGCATAGATGATAAGCCGACTTTACCCGCCGGCTTGTTCAGTATGTTAACTGTCCAGTGAGCTCGATACGGCTTTCCAGTGAATTGAGGGTAAATAACCAAAACACACAGCCCAACTTCACCTCTAACCCTTTCCGTGCCATAGGAAATTCCGGTGTCTTTACTCTTCGAGCCGTTGCCGAGCCGTAGGAATTTCCGGTGTGCGCAATCCGATATTAAACAGCTTTGCCGTGCATCATTTGTTTAGAAAACGCGTGTATGAATGCCCAATAGACTAAATTACGTAGTTGATTTGTTTTCCGCTTCGAATATCTTACTCCTAACATAATTTGATTGATCGAATGTTTACTGCGCAGCAGACGCACGTAGTGCTTTTTCAGAGCAGTTTATTAGTCTTTTAAATCAATGCTGATTTCATGAAATAGGCCGAAATTTTGATTCTTTCTAGCATTCAGGAACTCGATATGAACATAAAAGACATTATCTTTCAAAGCACAATCAAGAGTAATTGCACTATTCACGCACATCCAAAGTAATTGCACTATTCACGCACTCCCAAATATTTTGCTCTAATGATGCAGGGTTCGCATACTATGTATTATATCGATATCGTAGCTCATCTGCATCATCTACCGCATAAAATAAATGTATTCCCGAAACCTTAGGTGGCACTTTACTATTTTTGAATCATTATCGAGGACAATTTTTTGTTGTTGAAATTTTCAAAATTCTTAAATACTTCAAGTTGGTGGCTATTTGAAGTTGTGAATTGCAAGTATTTTGTATCATCTTTAAAATGAATCTAGAGTGAAGCTTTTATGTAGAGTAATAAAAAAAATATGCAAATTTTTCCCATGGGTGTGCAGATTGGAAAAATTAAATAAATTGGAATATGATTACCTGACTTAATTTCCCATTGGCACGGGAAGGGTTAAGGTACCCTCTATCTCTAAACTATCTCTTACCATATTTCCATCACTCTTGAAGAAATTTGTCCAGGATGCTTTGAAGTAGAGAGCGTTGACCAGAGTCAATCTGGTCAGGCAGGTCAACATATCTGGTTTCACAAGGTCCTTGATCAAACTTTCTGTTTGCTGTTCTACCCAGGAGTTGATCCTGAGAAATGAATTCTTTTGTTAAATAAGATAGTTCATGATGTTGAAATTAAGTGAAGCAAGTGTATAGGGTTCTAGGACAGCTGCCCTGCACCAATTGCCCCCAGGAAAACTGCCCCAGCCTAGGACAATTGCCCCATGAAAACTTACCCCAACCTAGGAAGATTACCTCAACCTAGGAAGATTGCCCCGCCTAAATGCACTTTTCCAATTACTAGATTACAAGCGTCAATTACATTATCTTTCGAGCACATCCCTAAACATTGGAAGAATGAAAAATTAAATGCTATATTTTTCTTCCGCTGAATGTCAGGCTTCATGTCTCTTGTCTCGCTTCGTTTTAAAATATTTTCAAGTCTTCCCGGTGCAGAATGATCTAGCATGCTTTCACATATGTTGAGCAAAACACTAATTTAAATATTTTCATTGCCCAGTGACCTCCCGCTAACCTCAAAGCTAATCTTTTGAAGGTATTAATAATGCGTATTTCATTTTTAGATCATAAATCACTTTTACTTCATCATTTTTGTTTAAAGCAATCTGGTTCATTTTTCTGAAATATCTTGATGTGAATCTATTACTGGGCTGGGCAAACTTTTTTCTCCGCTGGCTGCATGAAGCATCTATGAATCTCTCATTCAACGAAAACTATATTTACTAAATGTGGAGAAAAAAATCCACAGAAAAACATAATTATTATTCATGCAAATATAATATTTGCTCCACAACGAAAGACGCCTCGAATATAAGTCGAATATAAATCTCATTGATAAAAACTATAAATATACTATGGCCTGCGAGGTCTTCCTGTGTGGCCTACGAACTTCCTCGCAAGGTTATGTCAATTTGTATGGTCCAGACATTTTCGCACAGAAAAATGCGTTTAATGAGATTTCGCTGCCATGATGTTGCAAACGCAAACACATTTGCATGAATAATAATTGCGTTTTTGTACATTTGCATGAATAATAATTGCGTTTTTGTGTGGAAATAACATTTAGTAAATATAGTTTTTTGTTGAATGCGGCCCGCGAGAGATTCACAGATTTTCATCCAGCCCACGGAGTATGCATTAGACCTGGTCAGAAATGGGGAGTAAATTCCTTCAATTTCAAATAATTATATTTCAAAAACTACTCTACATTCAAACTTGAAATTTGGTAGATTATTAAATTCCTTGAGCTCATCATATAACGTCTGAAATGATGGTGCTAGAGAGCATACGGCGGGCACTCTTAGAGAAAAATAGAAATTTCCTAATATGTCATTCTCATGAAATACACAATTCTGCACAATGAACTTCAATACATGACTCTGTACTCGATTATGAAGCTTAGAACAACTCTTCAAACCTTTTGAAACTGACAGCTTGTCATAATTGAGTTGATTCAAAATCTGTTGAATGTTTGCATTTAGCATTGTAGAACAACTCTTCAAACCTTTTGAAACTGACAGCTTGTCATAATTGAGTTTATTCAAAATCTGTTGAATGTTTGTATTTAGCATTGTCTAAAGACCCACCATGAATGCGTGCTCATACCTCTCATATTTCTTATACTAATTACACATGTGGTATATCAGGGGTTCCCAACCTTTCTTATGCTCCACACCCCTAACAAATATTTAATATGCCCTTGTATCCCTAAAAAAGTAACAATAAATAAGATGAATTTTCTTGATAATTTTTTAATATATAATACGCACCACCTATCTCGCATCCCCTGAAATGCTTTCTGGCACCCCCAGGGGTTGCTTGCACCCTTGGTTGGGAACCCCTGTGCTATATTAATGTGGAGTTAATTCTCTTACCTTTGCGCTGCTTCCTCTCTCTTGCAAAAGTCAAGCTCCTCAGTCTCAGCGTAGTAGCTCTGTTCCAGTATGTCTGTGTAGTTTTTATAGATGGGGTACCTCTCCTTGATAAATGCCCTTGTTGCCATGATCGTTTTCACAGGAGAATCGCTTGGAAGGAATTTATCTTGGAAGACAGCCCTGAAAGTTTAAAATCTATTCATTCTCGTGACTTCAATTGGTGGGGGTGCTGCTTAGAATTTTTTTTAGGCATTGTTATTGTGTAAAACGAAAGACCAGGCGTTTCCAAACTTTTACAGTTGACGTATGTTAGCACTAGCACGTCTGATAGCAATAAGTGAAGGAAGTGAACGATTGTGGTCAAAAATATCTTCTATCAGACATTTGCGCCTGCATGCAACAACCAAACAGTGCGACACTGGAACTGTAGTAATAAATGTTACACTGTTGAGTCCTTTGTTTTTTCAGTATTTTATATTTTCTCATCTAGCTTTTATACATTTTATAAATATAAGTCCAAAAAGTGGAGAAATTTACAGATGAAGGGATGGATATTCAGTGCTCGGACAATTAGTAAAAGGGTATATACTTTATTTTTTGTGTATAGTTCGATAAATAAGTTCTAAATTGTGATTTGTTAAGATTTAACAATATATGAAAAAAACAATCTTGACTAATAATTCACTGAAGCTTTTTTTTGTTTCGATTAATGTATCAAATTTACCGTCGGATTCACCGGAAATCCGTTTCGTGCTTATACATGGACGCATGGTGTGACCACGCCGGCTAGCGAGCATGCTGAACTTGGAGAGCTAAAGGGGAATTTACCATATGCCATTTTTTTGGCAACCTAGACTCTTAAGGAAATAGCTAAGTCAGGGGACAATAGAGGAATTTTGGGAGCGTTTCATTTTGACAGGCTTGGCCAGTCTAAGCCTGTCCAAAACTGTTGTTTGACATGTCATATTATTTGCCTTTTATTTTGTGCCCTGTTAAGTGAATAAAAACTAGCAGTAAAATTAGTTGAAAAAAAAAATAATTCAGCAAACATGGACATCAGCCTACATGCGAAATATGGATGTATATGATATTACATTGCTACATTTAACATGCTGTCTTCGCAGCAAAATAGAAGATTTCTTGTTAAATTTAAATTTTGTGATATTTATTCCTCCTAAACAAGCAGCTTCAATTTCTCTTATGCAAGTTGTGGCCGAGCCATTTTGCATGGTATTGACTCAGGGCACAAAATAACGGCCAGTCATTGGTCAAATGACTGGGAATTTGAAGGCTTTGACAGTCATCAAAATTTGACGCCGGTCAAAATGACCGGCTATAAAATGGCAGGATTTTTTGTGTTTTCAATGCGAATTTAAACAGGACATAAAATAACTCAATTGTAAAAGTTTGTTTTTCATATGGTGAACGTAAAAGCTTGTTTTTCGATGATCAACGTCCTCAATTTACCTTTTGTAAGAAGCGGGTTTATAAAGGAAAATAACATTCTCTCTCTGCACGCCACTTCTCCGCACTTACTTCTCGCACTTACGCCTCTTCGCATTTATGCAGTGTTTTAGGGTAAATAAATTGACAGGCTAAACAACAGTTTTGACAGGTTCGATTGGCCAAGCCTGTCAAAATGACAGGCCTCCCAAAATTTCTCTATTTTGCATGTTATTGATTTGAAATTGTATACTAACTTGAACAGGTCATTCAGTTCAGTGTTTGGTTGAGTGAAATTCATCCTCATCGCTCGTTTAATCTGCACAGCTGTGTTCTCCTTTGTTCCAGCCAAGACCATTCCAAGTGTGTGTGATATACTACAAAATATATTGATTAATCAATGTATCATATTTACCCTTGGATTCAACGGAAAGCCATCTGTCTGTCTAATCGATGACAGACTAGTTAATGTTTACATTTTTAAAATTAATGTATCATGTTTACCCCCGATACATCAGAAAGCAGGCCTTGTAAGCTTGCTGAACTTACTGATGCAACATTCATCCTCATAGCTATATGACTTAATTTCTCCCATAAGCAATAAAAAATCTTATCAATTGGTATGTTTCATTTTGCAGTCATTTACAATGCTTCATCTGAAGACGCTAGATGTTATGATCCTGCAAAAGCTCAACCTCACAAATTTGGATAATTTTATATCAAGTAGTTTATAATTTTTTTAGGAAAGCGCAAATAATTATCATAACATATGGTCTTGTTTGCACACAGCTGAAAGAGGCTTTCTCTAGATCAGGGATTCCCAACCTTTCTTATGCTCCGCACCCCTAAAAAAAATTAATATGCCATCGCACCCCTAAAAATAACAATTTTTTCAAAGATCAAGAAGATGAATTTTTTAAATAGTTTTTAAATATATAATACGAAAAAAAAAACGAAATGTTAACTCTATCTCGCACCCCCTAATATGCTTTCTCGCACCCCTGGTTGGGAACCCCTGCTCTAGATCATAACATTCAGCTTCTTCAGACGAAGCGATATCAAACAACTGTAAAAGAAAACAAATCAATAATATTGGAATGTTTTAGCCTATAATCCAATATATGATTTAATATAACAAGTATAGTAGGTATATGAGTAATGTCGGTAAGTGTGGCTATATATGTATCCAATATCGTAAATATTAGAGGGAATGGGTGATTGGTAATACAAAGAAAATGATTATTATCTGTGTAGCGTTCATTGGGAGATTCAGTGGGAGATAGGCAAAAGTTGTTCTTTTCTTTTCTTTTCTTCCTTTTTTCCGATTTACATAACACCTAATATCTCCGGACCCACACAACCTACACACCCTAAATTTTCAACGATGTTGGAACATCAACAGTTGTTCCAGTGATATTGTGGCGCTAGAGAGCATAATACGGCCACTGGGGAGGAAAACATGAAAATCTTAAAAAATCTTCTTCTCACGAACAGCCCAACGCTCCACACTGAAACTTGGCACACCAAATGAGGTCGCCAGTCTCTTTAAAGTTTGCAAAGGAGATGGCGCTAGAGAACATGGTTGGGTCAAAAATTGGTGGTTGAATTTTAAAATTCACATCTGAACGATGAAACTTGGTTTGCCGCCTGATTTTACAAATCGGGTCATTTTACTTTTTTTTTAATTTTTTTACTTAACCTCAAAAAAACTTAAGTAATATTCTCGACCTGCGAAGTATGGACACATATGCAGCAGTATCGCAGCAAGCAGACAAATTATCTCTTTGTTCAATAGTCTCGCTTGGTTGGCGAAAAAGAAAAAATAATCAAATTCTCTCGCATTTGTGTTCAATTTCGCTTGCTTGGCGAAAAAGAAAAAATAATCAAATTCTCTTGCAATCGTGGAACATAGTGCCTGATCTAATCCCTATAGCGATGAATATTACAGAGCGACATTACGATAAATTAAGGGAAAATCAGTCCGAAATCAAATCACCCCGGATCTTCTAAAAGTCTATCATAATTGCGCGCATACTAGTTTTTCCTGTAATTGTCTTCCTTGGTTAATTAACAACATGCAAATAATTACCTGGCAGGTGAAAAGAATAAGTTCTCTGTGTCATTTGAAACTTTAGTCAACTTCCAGTACATGGCAGCAGAGAACGATCTCAGACTTCTTTGGAATTTCAATATTTTAACTTCTGTTGTTGGATTCTGTTGTTGTTGCGCCGCAGCGCAGATTAGCGTGAGCAGAAGTCCCAACGCAATAGCTCGCTTATGCATTTTTGTAGTTATCTTGAGATTTAACTTTGATATGTGCTTGAGAGTAAAGTAAAATTTTAAAAAGTTTAAAATTCTGATTAAAGTTTAATATAAAATGCAACATGCAAGGTGGAGAATTTAGATTGATTAATTTGTATTCATTCGTATATAATCTGCACCCTCAGTTATGATCAATGAAATCCTGAACAAAGGGGCATAATAAGCAGGGCTGTGGAGTCGGAGTCGGAGCAAATTTGACAGGAGTCGGAGTCGGGAAAAAGTGTACCGACTCCAACTCCTAATATGTTTGAACCGTTCAAACTGGTTCAGAATAATTCTTGAATATTTTTTAAAATTCAGACTGAGATTAATTTTCAACATTTGAACCTGTAACTTAGAGCCATAGCTTGCTGCAGTTGTATAGGCCTGATAAATCATGTCAGCACTTGACATGATTGACAGATCAACATTACTTATTAGTTATTTACTATATTGAATAAAGGAGTCGGATGTTTGTAAATGGATGAGTCGGAGTCGGAAGTTTTATGTACCGACTCCACAGTCCTGATAATAAGGGGTTAATTTGCACCCACACTCATTTTTTTAAAATCTGAAAAAAGATGTATTATACACGAATAAATACAGTAATAAAATCAGTAGAAAAATGAAATTTCAGTGGTATTTTAGCGTGTGGTCTACGGCTAGAGTATGATGTACCGCAGTATCCGTAGTATATGCTGTGAAATCACCTGAACTGTATACCAAAACCTCAGCTGGTTAAGGTTTTTATCATCCTGCAGATATACCGTATTTTCGCGTATATAAGACACGTCTTATAAAAATTTTTACCCGCTCTCTGGTCAGTCTTATATTCGTTTTATCCAATAATTTTTCAAATGAATGAACAGTAAAATGTGTGATATTGACACAACCAAAAATGATGAATTAAATTTCTCACAAGAACGATTATTATGGTCGATATTCACGATTTGCATTCGCTATTTTTCTCTCTAATTTTATCCTTCCAACATTACTGCCAAAGCAAGGTACCGCGCATGAAACAACGCTGGCTACAATATTAAATACTTTCTTTACATGTTCTTTTCGCAAGTGTATCTGTCAAGAGCATGGAAGCGGTTAAAAAATCAACACTGCGTTATATGCGGTGAATATAGGGTTTGCTCAGCTCGGCAGATGGCGAGACAATCTAAAATCAGAATTATGGTCAGCATGCATATGTTTATAGAATATCAGTGATAGTCTGCAAGCCCTTGGGAAAAGTAATGATGGAAAAGTGAAAAATTTAATGGGCAAGGGATGTAATTATCAGATTCCTTGTTATGACTCTTGACTGGTTGAAATCCACAGGAATTGCAAAGGCATCCACCAGATGGCAGTATTTAGCTATAAAGATGTTCCTTCTCTTGTGCTGAAGCAGGTAGTTTCAATGCTCAATCAATATACTATTGCTAATGATATTAAGCTAAAATCAAGGCTGCAAAACAAAAAAAAATTGATAGTCATGCCAAAATGAATTGACGGAAAAGCATACTATATGCCAGTTGATATAATTAAATATTTTGTCATGCAATAAAAGAAATGAACATTTTTTTAATCAAAATTTTAAATTGGAAATTTAATGGAAAAAATTAAAAATGCGATGCAGAAAGTGATTGATATTCATGCAAAACTTGAAAATTCAAACAGAAATAGGTGAAAATGCGTTTTATAATTTAACTGCAGCTAAATTTTTTCTTATAACAATTCAGGTACTAATCTTCACTTCAGAGTTACCTGTCATTTTATATCTGGGATTCTGAAATTTACTCAGTACAATAGGGCTTGATTTTCTGTGATAATCTGATACTTTTTTGACCTCTACGATTTTCAGATAAATTGTTGTCCAGCGTAATATCAGAGATTTACATTTAATTCCATTTTGTACAGTCCAAGTAATATAGTCAAGGAAATACAGAAATAAAAGTTGAAAATTGGTCAAAATTGGCAACCAATCAATGTTACATGTTATGATAGTAATTACATATGATAGTAGTAAACATTCAATCAAATAAAACAGGGCTGTGGAATCGAGGGCGACGTGGATGTTAGATCTGGATTGGGTGTGATTTAAGTCGTGGTTCCCAACCTTTTAACACCTATGGACCGGTGAGAAGAGCAGAAATATTTGGCGGGCCTCTTATACAATATTTATATAGTATTTTTGTAGTTTCAAATCTAACGTTAACATTATAAAAAGTTTGTGTGAAATCTGCAGCTGCTTCTTTGCTAGAACAGTTGATAACTGTGACGTCTGCAGCGTTTGTTTGTTTCAGAAAGACGAAACGCTGTATTGACGCATTCATTCAGTTTCTCTTATTGGACCGAAAAAGTTGAAATTATATATTCGATGGACAACAAATCCTGCAGTTTCGGAGCCCATCTCTAGTTTAGCTTAAACAATCTACCCAATATGCCGCCATAATGGTATTCACTGCATGAGTAAATAAAGTTGGTTAAATAATTATTTATGAAAGTTCACGGACTGGCAGAAAATGTATGCGGACCGGCAGCGGTTTGACCATTTTTTTAATTTGCTGAGAGTCGAGATTATATTTGAACCGGGGAAATTATTTCACTGATTCCACAGCCCTGCGAAAACTGTAATAAATTGAACTTTAAAGGTCTCATTGCGAAGTAGTGACTACTTAAATCAAGAATATGCTAGAAATACTACATATATATTCAACATTATACAGTTGTTAGAACAGTCTAAACTTAAAGACCAAATGTTTTGTCCAAAGTAGTCAGTCTGCTTACCAAAATATGAGTGGGTTTTGGGCTTAGTTTTGGTTATTTTTGCTTAGTTGTTAATAGGGATGGGCACTTCAAATCAAATCTTCGAATCGCCTTTGATTTGAATCGGAAAATGTAATTCGCCGATTCGAAAAAAAAAATCTATTTTTCTATATTTTCTAGTAAATTTTCCATGTATGATGTTGCACCAAAACAAAAATTCTTTTTACTTCCATATTAATATCAGATTTCTCCTATTTACACTTATCATTTGATGTGCTACTGTGCTTTTCTTTTAATTCATACTTTGAGAAATTTGGGTTTTTCCTCACTTTTTGTAGTAGATTAATAATTTCTTAGTCTACTCCAATAAAATTAAAGCCTGATATGCCCTTTTGTGATTGTTATTAAAGTGAAATCCTAGCTAGCATCATCTATTTTTTTGGCCTGATTCGGATTCGATACAAATCTTTTAAGATTAGAAAATGCCCATCTCTAGTTGGTAACTAATAATTCCAAGATATTGGTGATTTTAGAACTACTTTTTGAGTCTAGTACAGAAGGAATTTATTGGTTGCCCACCTTTTCTCCTTACTTCAAAATTCATGGATGATATTTACACATTCATATAAATGGGACTAGTCAAATATGTATGCTATACAATGCAAAAGCACTCTACAATGCAAGTTAAGTCATTAGGTTAGAAAATTTGCTCCATTGTTCTGTTGTCTTACTATGTTGGAACAAAGTTGATTAACTGTGAAACCTGATCAATGTCAAGCAATGAAATGAATAAGCAGCAGTTTGAAGTCAGAGTTATTTTGCTGTGTTTGAGTTATCTTCAGTGGCTGTGGACGGTGCCGGGTCCACCACCCTCCCGAAGAAAAGCATGTGACCGAGACGATAGATGCCGAAGTAGAATGGTCGATCAATCGTTATAACTTTTGGTCCAGCTGATGATGATCTTGCAATCAGTTGTGCTGCGGTGGCAGCAGCTGCAATTGTCCCTAAAAGTTTCAAAACAATGTAACAAAATGTAAGGTGACTAGAGTTGCTAGCAAGTCAAGAAGCGAGGTCCCACATTCAAATCCCGACTAAAGGCCCGTTTACACTGGTAGTGACGCACAAATTTGCTTTGTTTGTTTAACCGTTTCCTAAATACGGGGCGTGATTAAATTTGAGATATTTTCCCCTCCTCTTTCGCACTCGATCAAATTTAGTTCAACGCTGCATGAGCGAAAAAAGCGGGGCGTTCGAGACACTAGACCTGTAAGAAGAAGGCAATTTGCTTTCTTCGTCGAGAGTGTCACAGACGACTGCAT
>JAUELA010186400.1:0-12413 GCA_031471845.1 Boltenia villosa | reverse complement strand
AGTTATCGAAGGGGGAATTTTTAACGTTTGACCGTCGGTTCCAACATAGCACACCATTAAAATAAAACGTGATATTGTTCTCAGAATACTTGATACATCATTGTCCAACGTTCATGATGATCAATACAGTTCCAATTAACATTAAAAAAGTGTGATTCAGTGTATGTAGATGGAATTGCAGTGATTCATTTGTTGCTTATAGAGTCAGGTATAGAATTAATAAGTTGGGCAAAAATATCACCGGGTCACTCTCATTTATTCGTAATATTTTTGTCATAAAATTGTATCGCATGTCATAAATTATATTCAATCAGCAGTATTGCTGTTGCCAAATACCGAGAAGTTATTCAGCAGTGGAAATAGACAAGCAAAAAGTAAGGCATACATACTATAAATGAAGCTTTCTAAAAGAACGGAAACTGTAAATTGTATACAAATGCATACATTTCTTGTTTGTGTATGTTTCTAGAATTAGAGGCAGAAAGTTTGGAGGTGTATCTTTTCTATTTAAACTTTTGTAAAGCTGATAGAACGTATACAGTTTTTCAATTGAACTGTAGTGGCACTTAGCATCACAATTAGACTTCCAAGACCAACGGAAATAGATATAAGGTATCATTTATCTTTGCAGCATTCAGACATGTCAGACATATTTGTTTAGTTATTTTGTCATCAAATTTAGTGGACATAAAATCGTTCAACAGCAATGAAGCGATCTCACAGGAAGAAATCGGAAACGTATGAATTGAAACTGTTCTCAAAAGTCGGATTGATTCGAAATTTACGAGCAACATGTAATTCAACTGACGCTTCACTTTTGAGAACTTTGACACACTTGACGATGTTAATACAGAAGCAAAGAAAAAGAATAAAGAAAGCACTCGCAGTAGAAGCTCCGCGTGAATAAGCTTTTACTGTTTGAATGTAGTTAAATATAGTAACATCCTTATATCCTCCAAATAACTAGCCTCTATTCCTCAATTTATCGCACTGTGCATAATGTGAAGCTATTCCGACTGCAATTACTATTCCCACTTGCTCATACTTACCAGCAAACCGGAAACAGTATTAAAGCCTCATGCCCTTACTATGTTTTAATAAAATGCCGCACATATACGACGTATATTATACCTAAAAGTGTTAATTTAGGTGGATATTTTTTCTTTAAACACTTATGCATCTAATTTTTTTTTATTTATTCAAGATATATGGAATGAGATATTATATATAATATTGTTAAAATATATATTAATTCGGACAATTATTCTATGTCAAGGGTATTGTAATTGAACATTTTGAAAGCGGAAGAATTATTTTTATACAACATTCCTTGAGAAAGTTTCCTGTTTATTGTTGAATCGGGATGTTTACTGTTTAGTCTCGATCAGCGACTATCTTGAGAATAGTCTGGGAAATATAAATAACTTATTTCCTTTCTATCATGTCATGTCCGATGTTACCCTTGCCGTATTATGGAAAAATTGGCATTTACAGTACTTACATGTGTTTCCTGCTTGTGTGATCTCTTATATGAACTATATTTTAATTATTCTTTTACTTTTCAGTTGGAGAAAGCATCAAATATTGGGAACTTCGACACAAGATATTAATAAGACCAGAAGAAGCTCTTTCTGTGGTGAAATGTCTCATTCTTGTGGCAAAGAAAGTAAGAATATTATATTTATTAACATGATTATTCTAAGCCAAGGTGTAGAATGAATATAACTAACACAATGTACACTAAAACATCTACTTCGCGTATAAATGCTTCAGAAGTATCCATGAGCAGTGGGCCTTCTGTGTATATTTTACTACAAACGAAATACTAATAATAATACTAATAGACGAATGAATGAATGTTTTTACATTTTGTCGTGCCTATCAATATTCATCTCAATATTCTATTACTGCATCATTATTATTTCCATCAGTAAATATGCGGAATGAATGAAATAGCACAATCGGCGGAATTTAAGTTTTCCGCTCCAGTTTCCATCCTTAGCCCACTTCCTTCATTCGCAATTTTTATCCTGTTGAATACACACGTGCAATGCATTCAATACACACATAATATCACTGAATTGGTATTCACAATTTTGTAATTTTTCAGGTGCTGGAAGATGGAGACGAATCGAAAATACTACCAATCTTGCACTTATTTTGCGAAACTATAATCATGGTGAGATATATATCATATATTGTAGTAAATGTGATACATTTGTAATACATAATTCCCGGTGAATTTAACAAATTCAATTTGGCTAATTTATTTAAAATGTAATTATGCACTATTACCAACCTGTTGGCATATGTGATTGGGTTAGGGTTAGGATTACTCTTATTTGTCACATTTATTTTCAATTTAATCATGTTAACAACATATATAACTATTTATTCATTTGCAAAGTAAGATTTTTGACTTAATTATGTATTCTGCCTCAGTGCCCGCACACACCATTGGAACTGCTGCAAGAATGTTACAGCACATTCGAGTTGTTTTATGTGTGGCCCAGATTTGTTGCCCATCCTGTCAAAGAAGTCCTGGACATGATACAACTCGAAATGAAATGTCCTGGTTAGTTGCCTTTTCTATTGAGTTTATATAAACTATTACATTGAAGTTTTTCAGCAACCTGACCCAAACTGATGACAAACTAGTCACGTGTTTATGACTAATCATGATCGGTTGCTATTTTAACTCTGTTTTCTATGAGTTTCTTGGTAAAACGTGACGTTACAATATGCGCCAAATTATTTCCTTCCACGACAGCCCAATCAATATTGGACTTTATTAACACCCGAACTGCATTAATTTAAGGCTGAAATACATCCCTGCTTCGACGGTTTTGTTTTGAAATGAATAATAATAAGTGTAATGATTGAAATAGGCTATATATTAAAATGCAATCTTTGTTTTCAGGTCATTATTTTCGAATGATTTTCTTTCAAGACAATGAAATTACTCTGGCACATAATCTGACAGCTAAAATGCCGTAAGTGAACAATTTTTCTATCGTTTTATTCTTTTTTTTTTACTGTGTTTAGTGTGTCTTTGTAACCTGAACATCATTTACCTTTACGTACAGGAATTCAGAAAGTCACGTCTTTATAGACGAAGACATCCCCGATACTGCTGCTATATCTGTAGCCCTGGGAAAACTTGAAGGTTCTCGTTCAGCTTCGTCAAAATCATCTGAGAAAGCTGGCAAACTGCGATACGCCATCAGTCACATTTTCGAATCAGTTTTTGGCTCGGAATGTTGTGATCTTGCTACTCTTGAGCTCGCATTGCAGGTTAGTCTTGAGAACTTTAAGTACGGGACATAAAAAATCAACCTCGGTCATGTTATTTTCGATTACTTGACATGATAAAATATCGCGGAAAGGCTCAAAATATTTATTAAAATATTCCTCATATTTACACTTTCACTAGAAATTTTTTGAGGACAACAAGAAACTTCATTAAGTAGTTGTTTCATTTATGATAATCATAGAAACTCGAACCACAAATCATTCTCCCCTGGTGTACATGAAAACAATTTTTGCTTGTTTACCTGTCGCAATTGCCAATCAAAGGAACTTATATTCAAAGTAGGAAATTAAGTCTGCTGTAGTTTCATGACAAAGGAAAACGTTTGTTTCCGCCAGATAATGATTAATAAAACTATTTTGAAGTGGGAATCAAATCAAACAGACATGCGAGTGATTCATGCCGCCGACTAATGCATCTATTGAATTACTTTTGCATGCAATCATAAATAGAACCATTTGGTAAAAATAGTTTCGCATGTCCTTAATTGGAATTGTTGTCTGCCAGGCATGTCCAGTTGAAGCTGTGCCAGACGTATGTTATGAAGCATTAGCGTTGATGGAGCAAGCATCCACCATGAGCACGCACGGAGAGGCGCAAGACTTTCTACGAAGTGAATTAGAGACATTTTCCGAAAAATTAGTTGATTTCCTAGAAGGTAACGTGAGTTTATATCACGAGCATTACTCTCGTTTTTGTTTTTTAATAATACATTCTATATTTAGCTGAAACTGAAGATAAAAGTACTGATTCAATAGAGAGCGAACCTGAGAAAAATTCATTGACCGTAAGGCCTCCCAGTACTCGGCGAGTTAGCGTCTTGTTTGACAACTGTCGTCTACGAGATCCTGGTTCTCCAGCGAGAACAATAGGGCAGGACGCGACAGCCTCACCTCGTAGAAATAACTCCTATCTTCGCCGGACATCCTCTGGAACTCTCGATAACACTAAGATTACAAAGAAGCCATCATTACGTAACAGCCAATGCCGTAGCATGGTCCCAGCAGAGCTGATCGGAACTCGGGTATACTGCGAATAATCCATAGTTTACTTTAGCTACTGGAAATCCTTTTACAAATTTTGTTTTATCCATTCTAGGTACGCATGAACACTTTCAATTACGCGGATATATCAGAAACATTATTTGAACTCGTTCGAAAAACTGCGAAAGATTTTGTCCAGGAGAAGAAGAAAGGAGTAAGGCTCAGCTTCAGTCGAAAGCGAGGTAAGCAATATTTGTTCTAGTTTATGAGCAGTATGAGCTTCGCTTATCATTATTGTCAGCATCTACAAACATTGCCACATCCATGTATGAGATGAAAACCCGCGTCTATTTGCTAAGTGGCCCTGTAGAAATTACCTTACTTTTAAATATCTCAATACTGATGTTTCTCTTAGATTCCAGCCATTTTGAATCTTCTCAAGATGCGTTGCGTGATAGTGGAGTCATAGATGATGACTACACCAGCACGCCGACAGAAACCCAAGGAATTCCCCGGTCGAATACCCTTCCATCTTCGGCGAAAAACCTCGTCACAGCTGTACGGAATTTACGCATCGAAGAAGGAATCAAGGAAAATGCCCCTCCTGTAAAACTACGACAACGCAAAGAGAAGCTTAGCGTGTCAACGTCGTCAAGTGCGGATGATCATGAATCAGAATACAATCGCCCCGACACAACGGACAATGGAAATGACAGCGATAGTTTTTGGAAGGAATTTAGCGAAAACGGTTTCAGCAGTTCCGAAAATCTTGATTTGGAAGAATTGCTCAGCTCGATGACTATCGACCAGAGAAAATCATTTTTGTTGGAGAAAGAAAGGCGTAAAAGTATTGCGATAGAGCTAAAGATGAAGGAAAATGGAACCCCCAAATCTCCGACAACGGAGGAATCATTACCGAGTATCACCGGTATTCAAATCGACATTGAATCTCCAATTGAAGCCACTGCGTCAGAACCCCCGCCAGTTATTCGGCGAACTCTTTTGAACAATGAAAATAAAAGAATGAATCGTATATCACAATTACGCATGAAAGGAATGCGCCTGGTCCGACATAAACGCAAATCTACAAAGAAATCTAAGCACGAAGGCGAGCACCAAGATAAAATCTCATCGGCTGAATCGCGTAAGTAATAAATATCTGGCACAGCACGTTTAAATGTAAACCTAGTCTGAATATATCTCAAGTATTGTTTCAATTTGAACAGTATCTTCTGTTTCATCCACACCTTCTTCGACAACATCAGAAGAACTCAACGACGCTCCAACTCCTCACCGTACTCGGACAACATCCGAGCCCATTTACAGGAAGAAGAAGAGAAGGTGGAACAGAGATACTCTGAGTTCGTCACCTCTGGTTTCCAAAAATAAACGCGACACTCTCAGTGTCGATGTCACTCCAAGGTTCAGCCTGAGTGTGCGATCACTGCCGAGTCGAGAGCGTGTAAGCTTGTTCGCAAGCGATGCTTTCATAGAGGGCAGGCTCGTATCCCCGCTACCGGAAGACGACGATTGCTCGAAAGAATGCGACAATTGCCGAGTACCTAAAGATTCATTTCTTCACAAGGCCAATTCCCCGAATAAGGAAAGCTTTGAAGGTAATGCTTAGTTCTATTTAAAGGTTCAAGTTTATCTTCTAGCTTTCCACGAATTGTCTGACAAAATTCAATCAAATTAAATGTTAATGTGAAAGTTATTTCGTTTCTAAAGTTTATTGCAGGAAGTGACTTGCTTACAATGCCGCTCCAGTTTTGAAATTTATTGATCTTGATTCATTGACCTAAAGAGAAATTGTTCTGATTATGTCACCATTGACATATGACTTCCTCGTACAAGCTATCACTGATTTGTGCTTAGTCATTCGTGATGTCATCATAGTAGTAGTTAACTGATTATCATATTTATAACAATACATATATGCCTACATAATCATGGTGACTTTTACAATACAAGCGATGTTACATCACCTCGAACATACTAGATGCCTATGGAATCACTGTATTTCTTAATTTCAGATTGTCAAGAAGAAGATAAGCCAAGATCCCCCAGGAAAACTACGTTTCAAATCGGAGATGACGAAGCTGATGATGCTCGGAAGAGGTAATAGTGTTACACTCTAAAAAAAATTGATTCAATTTTACTCCAAAATAAGAGAGAAGGAAAATCTCGTTGGACAAGAATAACCCAGACATTCAAGTTGACTATTCCATTGAGTCATCGTACTTGAAAAGTGGAATGATTATTACTAACTCTTCCAGTGAGTGAGAGCTTGTTTGAGCCACGTTGATTATCACGTTGATAATATGTTAATATGCCTACCGGTGCATTTAAATATTACCAAATAAATAATATGAAAATGAAGAAAATTACCATGAGAGCAAAAGTAAATATTAGATGAAATTCATGAAACAGAATCGATTCTGGAATAGGACAAGAGAGTATCAAGGACACGTCCAGGAGAAGAACTATATCATCCATCAACACTAAATACGAACAAGAAGATTTAGGAATTGGTGGAGTTAAGTTCGCCCTGAAAGAAACACTAAGGTATCCTAATGCAATGTGTACGACCCTATACACATTTTATAATTTTCGTATCTAGAGTTGATGTGGCCATATGCAAATACTATAATATAAACATGTTTTGATGCAGGGCAAGCCGCAGGAATCGAATGTCTGTTAGCGATTTCGAAGAAAGGACGGTGCAAAAGAAAATTCTCAAGCTCATCTTTGTCGGCAATGATAGAACATTGAGTCACGTGGCGAGAGCTTATTATGAATTGAGGTAGCATTAATCAAAACACGAGTACTGAGATATTACATTGAACGAAAATAACATGAACTTTTGCGTAACGTCTTCATGTTTTGATAAAGGAAAAGACAAACGTCACGAGCGCCTCTATTCCAGCATGTTGATCTACGTATATACTTCATTCCAGTGTCATCCAATCAGTTGGCTGTAAGAGACGAGCTTGTTCCTGGTAAGTTGATTACATCAATCATATTCGTATTTGTAAATAGTTTTTATACGGTGTCATATTGTGGTAATGCATTTATCTCGATATCAGATATTGCTGATTATTTATCTGGCAACCGCGACTCAAAATACTTGATTTATTAAGTTGTACTAATTATATTCAAAGTAATATCTTGTAATATTTATTAGTGTAAAATACTATAAACGGTTTGAGGCCATATAGGAACCGAAACCATTGTTTAAGCAGGGCATATTTTTCTGTGTTACTTTGCGGTGTTTTGACTGATTTTTTTTTATAATCAATAAGGCTAATTTTCAGTTTTATTCGTTTTTATCTATTATAAACCATTCAATACATTGCAATTTAACAAAAACATGTAACGATTTTTGCAGTTGAATCAAATTGTGGCCCTTGTGACGTTAGAGTTGGAGAGTTGTTGGGAACGTTTGATTCGTGGTATCACACTGTAGTCATGCTCAGTGTCAATAACCTTCTTCGTGTTTATCCTAAGGTAAGGCAAAAATAATGAAAAAAAATAATTAAAAAAATGTAAATAATTTTTTTTTATAATAAAAAAAATAATAATTAAAAAAAATAATAATAATAATAATAATAATATTAACAAAAACAAATAAAAATAAAATAAGGCATTCCGTACATTCGATTAACTTCAAAAAATGAAATGTCTTGTCTTGACTTGACTTGACCTTGAACTTTATCATAGATTTTTTCATACGGAGACACATTTGATGAGAGCGGAAATTCATCGGGTGGAGAAAAGCTGTACGCAAAACCGAAGCTGCTGGCACCTCAAGAGGTAAGCTATGCGATTTACATCAACAAGATAATCAATCAAACGTACACGCAACACGAATACCGGTTTCATGTCGGATGAGTGTGCATGAACTTTTACAAATCTCCCTTTCTTGCATTTATCAATCAAACTTATATTTGGCAACACATATTACAGGTTATAGCCAGCAGCCTGCTCAGTTACAGCCGTTTTGCAGTAAGCATTACAAACATCAACATGTACAAGGTGAAAAAATATTTTATGTACTTTTCGTGACTGTTCGAGTAGGTTAAATATGAATACAAGTGTTTATTTACCATCGTTTCAAATATAGCGTTCCTTGTACCTTGAATAAATGCATAAATGAATAATAACCTTGTGGCTGGAAATGGGTACATTTTCAAGGTATTTCATTTTGTGCAGGATCGTTCTTTATACCTGTTATGTAGTATCGTGGCGCCGTCTATTAAGTAGTTAAACGTAGTTAATTGTTATGCACAGTAAAAATATTCTATTCACAGGTCGTCATGGTGACCAGCACGGGCGATATTTTAACGGACATTTTCTGCTGCAGATTACAAGCCGGACATGACGCATATACAAAAGCAGTGAAAGCAGGCAAGACAATATTTTTTGCAAAAACAACAATCCATACCAATTATGGAGTTTCCATAATACAATATATAATATCATATCCAGAATATGAAAACAGTTAAAATTTTTCTCTGTTTCAATCCATGTAAATCATTATTTATACATCATCGACGTTCGATATCATTGAAAACAGGTGAAATCATTGTAAATATCCATTAACTGACATTTTGATAGTTAGGACAATACGAATCGAGAGTTTCACATATTACATTCGTATCATCATTAACCCATCTTCTTTTACATGTAAGAGGTATACTTCCAATACTCTCCAATTTATATGATTTTCTTAATTTAATCAGGGCGTTTTGGCAAAATGGGAAAGTTGGTAGATTTATCAGATGACAGTGGACCACCTCCGGCATACACGAGGATTGAGTATTCAAAGGTGAGGAATATCGCATAAGGAGGTTGCATTTCCAGCTTCAGTACTTTAAATTATTATTGCGTGAATCTGTGACCTGTACACACTTAGACGAAACTTGTATAGGTCAACATGTACGTCAAGATCAGGCATGTTATGGAACAATGTACGGTAGCCTACCGTAGACTTAATGACTATCGAATGATTATTGAGGCATTAAAGAATTATATTGTAGTCTGGTAATCAATTGTGTATATATTTTAAACACAGTGGAGTATCGATGGGACACTTATCTACACCGGGAAATTAGATGATACTTTTTATCATACTGTCAGCGTCACACCGATGTCACTAATGAAAGAAAGCTATCGAGGTGATTTTGCACTTTGCATGAGAGAAACTGGTAATTATGATAATCATTTAAAAAACTAATACGTTGTAATATATTGCGAAGGTCGGGACGTTTTACATTTGTTCATTCTTGACAATGAGAAGAAACTAAAAGCAGGACGTCGCTCATCTAGTAGCAGGGTAAGTACTAAAATCCGGACGAACATGATTATAGTATATCAGCATAATAAAATACGCTATTTCTCAGCTCAACATTATGGAAGATTCAGAACATTCTGGAAACGTTTTGAACGTAGGAACTATGAAAATGGAAGTCAGTCGACCTAGCCAAGGCACGTTTGCTTTGGTGTTGGATGATACAAAAATATACACGAGTATTAAAAGGTGAAAGTAGATTTTGGTTAACTTCATATTTTTCGTTGTATCGACATGAAACTGAACTTTGACCTTCACAAAACAGCATTGAGATCATTCCATGTCCGGCACCGGAAACGGAAATGCTAGATGAAAGAAAATTAAACACACCAAGACGAAGAGAGCAAAATTTAATGAGGCTTCCGGTCAGAACATTCTGGCCCGCAACGAAATGATTTTTTCGAATCGAACTGCTACAGGGTTTATATATTGACTTTGAGTTGAAATTTAGTGCGCGAAGAAGAATGTTATGAAAGTACATGTTTACTTTTTCTTTCTTTTTATATTTATTTTTTGTTAAAAAAATACTGTTTTTTTATTTATAGAAAAAGAAGTTTTGATTTTGTTGTTTTTTAGGCGAATGCTCGTTTCTGTAGTGGTGATATCCAAGTATTAGTTTTAGCTTTTGACAATATTTTTCTGTACTAGGCCTACCTCTTTTAAAGCTACGTGGTAATATAGATGCTAATGAGCAATCTGTTTTGAAATCTGTAAATCTGATTGAGGCGAATGAAAAA
This sequence comes from Boltenia villosa, assembly GCA_031471845.1. Classification (NCBI taxonomy): domain Eukaryota; kingdom Metazoa; phylum Chordata; class Ascidiacea; order Stolidobranchia; family Pyuridae; genus Boltenia; species Boltenia villosa. The sequence goes on along the minus strand of JAUELA010186400.1, from coordinate 2,033 downwards.
TATAAATATAAGAAATTGAAATCAACCATGTGCAGTGATTTTCATGGATTGTACGAAAATGTATCCGTTACGGTAGACATATTGTTACATGCCGACGGGCCAACACGGAACGAACTTTCACAACACTACGGGATCTCTTAAACACTCAAGATTGTCATGTTTTAACTTATTTAGCGAAACGCGTCCACCTTTGGAACTAAATCGCACCACTGTTTCAACTTCGTCCGTCCTTCTTTATGAATATTGCATATTCACTGAAAACAGCTGAACATCCCGGGCGTAATTGACCTAAAATGAGTAGGATTTACATTTGGCCACAATTTAACAGTCAAATTCGTATAGGAATATAGATAATTTTTTATATACATTTACTTTAAATTATATTTCATTCAGGCCTATAAGTTTTTCGACCCGTCCTTAAAACCTGTATCAATCCAAACCCAATCCAACATACAGCCAGAGCCTGATTAAGAATTTGTTGGCCCCTGGATTACAGGTACCATGGGGTCCCAAGTAATAGGCCTACTTCCGTTATTTATGTTATGAAGTCTATATGACGTACCAGACCGTTACACAATATACAGTGGCGGAGTAAAGTGGTGCGGAACCTGTAGCATAGGGTATTAAGGGCATCAAAATTTATTGACGTCATCAATCGTTGTTGGCGCTGTTAGGCCATGCGCCCTATTTTTTGTGAGATTTGTTAGGTTTTAATATCTCACAAGACTACAAGACGATCTACAACAGTGGTCCTCAAAGTCCGGCCCGCGATGGGTTCCAATCAGGCCCGCGGGCTTCTCCAAAAATGTTAAGTATTTTAATGATTTGGTGCAAATAAACATAACATATAATTATGCAAAAACATTTCTTGTGATCGAGAATCTCATCAAATCAGGAAAAGTTGAACTGCAAAAAACTTTGGAATTGAAGTGCAATGTGTAAAATATCCCAGGAACAGTATGTTGGACAAACAAAAAATAAAAATCTCTGTGATAGACTAGCCATCGTTACATTTGGAACCGTTTTGACTGTAAAGGTACTACCGATAAAGCAGCCACATTGAAACACTTCGATAACTTTTACCCAAAGTGGTCAGCAGTCTGAAAATTCCCTGCCTGTCCGCGAACATTCCTCGATTCGAACATTCCTAAAATATTCATATTTTCTATTCTATGTTCATAATGCTTACGCTGTTAAAATCTATAAAATATCGACTACATTTGTACAGATTTACTATTTAATTGTGAAGGATTAATCAGAGTTTTAAATTCACTGTTAGTTTTTACCCGTGCAGTGAATAGGCTACTATTTTGGCGGCATAATGGGTAGATTGTTTTAGGAAACAACGCTACTGTCATAGTTATCAACTAAGATTTCGAACAAACTTTATATAATATTAGATTTAAAACGACAGAAAATACTACATCAATAATGCTTTTTATTTCTGTCTTAGCGGTCCGCCAATATTTCTACGACAAACCTTTTTTTTTTCTACCACCTTGCGGGGCTCCTAGCATTAGCTACTGTGTTAACTTGGGCCTGACAATATATAGGCTGAGGTATTAGTGTTTTTTTGCCATAGTATTTTGCCTACAAATATAGATATACAGGACATTAAACTTTTTTTAATAGATAATTTATACTTCCACTTTAACAATGGAGTAACTTTTCACAGTAAATTAATTCACTTCACCTCCGGAGGCCACTAGGCTGCAGCCCATAAAACCAATCCCTTAATCTGGCACTGCATACAGCAACCAACATGATATAAGCTCTAGCTTCTAAAACCAAACATTTGTTTGCAGAGTCATTATTAATCTATTCCTGACAACATCCTACGCACTGGCTCGATAGCTATATCATATACAATATTATACATATACATCTAGATGGTGCCTAATTGCCCCAGTTATAACTAGAAAAAATGCACACGTGAGTGAAAGGCTGTTATATTTGATCAAATCATTCACAACTTTGCTTTTTTTTCAGCTTCTTCATTTCGCTCTTGATGACGAGATTTCTCTGTAAATGAC
>JAUELA010186290.1:0-12418 GCA_031471845.1 Boltenia villosa | reverse complement strand
CGCTACTGATTCAAACGCTAAGTTCGCACAAACTGCTCCGATTCAAGTTGCGAACTTAACCGGGATATTACTGTAGTCCACGGTAGAACTCCTGTTGTTGTCGCCCGATCATTCTCTCTCCTCTTACTAATTATCTCTCCGCGTCATTTTTCATTCTCTTCCTCGCTTTCTCATTCTCACTTTTTTTAATATTTTTCTTAATGCAAATAACAAAAAATTACGTCAGTTTGTTTATTGTTAATATAAATTCCTACTGTTAAGGTCAGGGACAGGGAATAGAAAGAAAGGAAGAGGATACTCATCTGTAACATCAGGAAGATCACCTAGTCCAATAATTCACACTATGATAAATAAAAATTATATGCATGTAAACAACTTTTCAATACTTTTACATTTTCACTCTTTTTTCTTATTTTTTAAATCATGCTTTGATTGAAAATTTTATTCTTTTGAATATATCTTTCGGGTCGCTGTCTTTTTTCAAAAATAATCATTTTTTTCTTTCCATATTTCTTTTCTCATTACAGAAATCAATAAAAGAATATAACTTTTTTCTGGTATAGTTATAAATCTCATTTCATTACCACTAACATCAAGCATAACACAAGTTTGAAAAGATCTCTTGAAAACACAAGCTGCCAGTTTGAATATAACCATATTAACATAATCTAACACTTCTTGGAGTAACAAAAAAGATGAACATTGAATTCTGAAAACAAATTACAAAAATCACAAAGATTTCTAAAAAAAAGTTAACTCGCTCAAAAAAACAGTGTAGTGACCTCTCTATGATAGATCTAATACATCATATTTTAACCTGCTTCGTTATATACGCCTTTGTTTACTTTTAGAAACACTTTATCAACGATTTCTTTCCAACTGTGGCCGCCAGAACGAGAGATACAGTTTGATATGGTTCTTATCTCCCGCGCATTGAGTTTTCTAATTGCTCTGTTTTTGCAATAATTACTTCGCTGGTTATCTACCGCGGTTTCCCTCACCCACCTGTACATTGTTATTATCATATTTCGGTCATATAAAGTTTATCTTGCATTATATTGCGAAGTGTAAGGAAATTGATAAAACCATTTTAGATATATGCCCTGTTATGAAATTTAAATTGATGTTGGTAATAAAGCGACTTTCTAAAACGATGCAGAAAACAGACAAGCCAAAAAATTGTGAATTTTCGAGTATATGACGTCATCGTACTAGCGCCAAGAGGCAAGGGCTTAGAACAGGGGTGGGCAAACTACGGCCCGCGAGATCTTTTTGTGCGGCCCACGAACTTCTTCTCAAGGCGATGTCAATTTGTATGGACATTTTCGCAGAAGAACGCATTTAACGAGACTGCAATGAGATTTATATTCGAGGCGTCTTTCGTTGTGGAACAAATAATACATATGCATGAATAAGAATTGCGTTTTTGTGTGGAAATAACATTTAGTAAATTTAGAATGACCAAAAAAATGGAGAAAAATCGATATATCGGGGGAAAACTATTTTAGCGCTGTTGTATGAAGTTTTGTTCCCTTTGAAAATAGTATATTCTGATATCCGAGAAAGTGCGCCGAAGGCAGGCGAAAATTGTTGCTTAAATTTTAATAATAACAAAAAAATGACATTTTACGGATTCCAGAAAATTCTCCGTAGGTAAATAGGAAATATAGTTCACGGAAATATAAACACGGCGCCCTAGTGTACATTGGGTCAACATATATATATATATATGCCTAGGTATGGGATAGGACAGGCTAACGTTAGGACTAAAGTTTGTAAACTAAATAATATCAGGATTGATGGGGAATATATATCTAACTCAGGGAATGGACCGGAAAGGGATCTGTTACCAATTATATCTGATTCTCATAGTCAAACGTCTTGTAAGTGGTCGAATTCAGCCTTTTTATTGTTGTTTTAAGCTCAGGGGTGTTAAAGCCATCGACATCTAAGGTCATTTAGGCTATGTAGTGTGTGAAAGTTTGTCAGAGCAGTGTGAATATGTACATTGCTCAAGGGTACCGCGCTAAGCTACGAGAAATTAATCTCTTGATAGCGCCTTGCATGTGTGTATAGAGGAAATTTTGACTCGCAAGAAGACTTCCCTAAATTTGGACACTCAAATACTTATATAACTAGAATCTGGACAAGCTATACCCGAGTCTCCTTTAAATCATGTGTTGAATTTAGGTCATTTCCCACGTTGTAATGAATTTCATGGAGAACTCAACAAAGAATTTTCTTCTTTATCATTTAAATTTAGTTAAAAATATTTCCTACTTTTTATTTTTTGGATGAATGAATCTGGTGATTTTCATTCAATGATAAACACTCTGATGACTAGAATCTGATCAGGCTATTCATCGAATCTCCTTTAAATCATTAATATGAAATGAATACTGTCTGGGATTGTCTGTGTGAGCAAGTAATCAATCTAGGGCAGGGGTTCTTAATCTTTTGCCTTTCATGATCCATTGTCGCTCTGCATGGTGAAACATTTTTACATAGTATACCTAATGTTCACTTCACTTGAATTTTGTACTAACTAAAGTGTTGTCAAATAATTTATGTTTTTTATTGTAAGTTGTAACAATTAGGCTGTCTCATCCAGGGTAATGTATTTTAGTGGAATTAGTCACTCTTTTATAAGTCAAGTAATAAAAACTACTTGAGTGTTCGTGACCCGCCAAAGTTCTTTCTGTGACCCACCTGGTGGGTCATGGCCCATAGATTAAGAACCCTTGATCTAGAGATTATTTTTTTGTATTTTTTTTATTGAAGATTTGAACCCAGGAATATCATCGTTTATATATTTGTTAAAATATTGAAAAGTGCTCAAAACAAGTGAAACAGGTTCGTCCATAGACTCATTCAATATAATTTTGAGGAAATAATAGCATGACGTCATAATTGACTGTGACGTCATGATAAACGTCATAAGAAGAATGTGCAATCCATTGAATAATACTATCTCGTAATGAATTTAGAGACAAAAGTAAAGAGACCGACGAATTTTCAAGGATTCATTCAAGCATGAAATCTGACCTTTGACATGATAAGAGATCTTCGTGTGCAAGAGTTTTAATATGTACGGCCGATGCCGCTTCATAACCGAACATATTTACACGATGAGGCTAAGATGATAAATGGGCGGTAAGGGGGAGGTGGTCATACTTTATGACGTCATATTTTTCTACTTTCATTGTTACATAATGTCCTTATATAGTTGTATTATGATTTGCGCGGGAAATATTCTATTTCCCCTCTGCTCCAGGCAGGGTCCAATGGATGGGGGGGAGGGTAACTGTTAGATAAGAGAAAAAAAAAGTACAAACACAAATATTTGTCAATAGACGAAATTTTCGGAAGAAAAACACAAATAATCAAAATATTTACTGCGTACGTAGATAATATAAAGAGAATTGTAGAGTCATAGATCACGTGACAGAATTTTCTGTTCATAGGACGAACGATTATGATGTCATAATCATCTCAAATCAAGTTCAGAAGTTTTCGTAGAATTTTCAACGCAAGGTGGAGCCCCTGCGCCATTTTTCGTACCTACGTCAGGTAGCAGAAGTTCTTCTTCTAAATTTCCCGATTCTATGACGTCATTATGCTCGTTTATGACGTCTACTGAATCATGAACCACGGCAGGGTGAAAATTTTCTTTCAATAAACTGCCGTGTTCCTTCTCACGAATTGCTTCGTCGTTTATTATTGATCTCATAATGGCTTCTGGATCTTCTATTATGTCGTCATCAGTATCGTCGTCTGCTACTTTTTCACCACTGTTGGCGCTAGAGGGCCGCTTCTGTATCGTCTCAAACTTCACCTCCGAGAAAATATCTTCGATCGGTTCGTTCATTTCAAGTCGGGACATTCGTCTTTGATTATGTCGATTGCCAGGAGCTGTGAATAATAGAATATTCAGTTAATGAAGGTGAAATTGGACAAACCTAATTTACAGAGTTACGGAGTCACAGATTTTTATTCCTCTCAATATAAATTAGTATCAGTAAATGCAGTATTATTTAGGGAGGAGAGGTTAGAGTAGGCTTAGGTAATAGATATTTAGATATTAAATCAGTCTGTCGGTCCGTAACTTACGGATTCCCTAAAACTCATTCCGTAAATCCGTAAAGTGGTGAGCAAAATCCGTAAATGCGGAATAATTGAATATTCAGTCAATGCAGGAGAAATTGGTTTCATTGGACAAATTTATTATTTCAATTTCAATTCAACAGAAATTGTCTAAATATATCATGCTGAAAGAAATGCCGTTTATATAATGACGATGGTATATAATGATGTCATAAATGGAGTGACGTCATATATCACATTGTTGATACACTTCAAAATGTAATGCTCAATTTCAGAAACTCATGCTCATATGGCGTCATAAGTATAGGTTATATACGTAATATGTATTACGTCACTGTATAGCATGACGTCATCAACTCACGTGGTGCAACCGGACCTGCGTCTGGTGAGGGACTCGTCGAATCCTCTCCTCTACTCTTTTTCCTCATCTTCGTTGTAAGGAATCCAAGACGAAAAATGCTCTTCAAAGTCTTCTTCCTTCTTCCGGCTGCGAAAGAATCGAATCGGGGTTTATGTAAAGTTGTTTGTGACGTAATAAGTGAAGGGCGCTTTGCATTGTAATCGTGATTCCATGATTCGGATTTTTTTCATGACAGAATCGACAGAGATTCGAAACCTCACACAACAACTGCAAGGGCTAGGTCTAAGGATCGAAAAACAGACTACTCACTACTTGGTGGGGGGACCTCGACAGAGACTCCTGTGCTTGTGCTGTAGGTTGTGCTCGGTTCGCTCTGGTGCTCAACGTTGCTCGATATCGACATCTCGCGGCTGGTTCCTATCTCAGCCACGATCCCCTCGACTTCAACTGTGAAAAATTAATCATGTTGTCATAATGATGGTGATGATGTCATAATTGTGAAATATATGACGTCATACCTGGAGCTTCTGATGACGTCATTGGTTCGCTATCACCGATACTGACCACGTTCCCAGTAACGTATTGCACAGACTCGTAGGATTCTAAACACAATTACGTCATTATATGACGTCATATTTTGTACTAAGACACATAAGATCTACAGTTGATAAAACTTACCACTAGGTGGGGGTGGTAAGGGTCTTGCGGCTGGTTTTGAGTCACATCGACATTTTTCTGGCTCTTTTTCACCTAATTTTACTTGCCAGTCATTTAAGCTGTAAATGGAAGAAACAATTCTTAGAGACAAGAACATGATAATATATTGAGCATTGTTCGAAGTAACTTGTGAGAATAAGTGTGTCGTTTTCCCGCCTTTTTGAGAAAAAAAAGCTGACTCGTCAAGCTCCCAATATAGCTTTCAATGCGAAGGGATCGTAGTGACGGCACAATACACTACGGTAGAATTGACGAAGAATTGCTTATTTACAAAGTAAAACTACCCAAATGCCTATTTGCAAATAAGCACGACGGTAGTTCTACTTGCAAATCTGCATTTGCGTAGTTTTACTTTGTAAATACGCAATTATTATTCAATTATATCGTATATCTACCGTAGCGTGAAAGGGCAAAACAGAGGGCTATCAAGCAAACTTGGTTTTATAGAATTAAAATGATTTATTTTTTATTTATTTTCATTATTCGTACCGACACTTAATTTAATGTTACAAAGCAATATTTACTTTTAGCTTTTACAATGCAATAATGTTCAGTCGAGGGGCGGTCAACGAAATGAATTGTACGCTGTAAAGCAGTGGTTCTCAACCCTTTTTGATACATTCCTCCTTTTCCTGCCCCAGCCACCCTCCATTCCCCCTGTCTGCTTTCTGCATAAATTGATGCAATATATTATATCAAAATATAATAAAAAGTAGTTAGAAGTTACAAATTTTATTCAAAAATCAATTTATCTTAACTTTAACTCAATGCTAAACTTGTTCTTGTTTATAATCTGACAGTTGATGAATACGAGGATTGTTTGTGACAGTGCGCAACACTATGCGCATAATTTAAAAAAGAGAAATTCCTCTCATAAAATATTGGAAAATTCCTTCCAGTGGAAAATTCCTTTCACTGGTTGAGAACTAATACTATAAAGCAGCGCTTCTCAACCGGTAAGCCTATTTCAGGTGGGTCGCGAAGCAGGTCAAAATGTTACAGTAAAAAATGCGAATACTTTTATCAACGCGTGTTGAGTATTATTGAGTAGGATTTTAACAGTAAATTGAATGTGTTTTTAATATTTTATTTCTTTCTCACAAATATATTTAAATTTATTTCATTGTCATTTTGTCACAATATCTTAGTGGGCCTCCAAAAAAATGTCAGTAAAAGTGGGTCGCGAGTTGAAAAAGGTTGAGAAGCACTGCTATAAAGGGGTCCGTGTACATGAAATGGTTTTGGATGGAAATACAGTCAAGGATGTGAATACGAGGTTTTCATATTAAAATCCAGTATAATCTATCATACAGACATGATTAAACGTCATAAATAGCATTGTTTCCGCATAATCTGGCCGTGTCACTTATAATGTCAGAGATTTATTTGTTTCGTAATAATATAATCATTTAATCCAGCTACAATTTTCCGGGTGATCAATAACAGACAAAAAGATTAAAATCTGCAGGGATTAAGATCCATACAAGTCCGCAAATCGATAATATATATTCGGTTGTTACGGTGATGGAAAATAAGCTGTCGTAGTACATGGATATGCCCATCTATATGGAAATTAAGGAAGCGTGAAATTGCAATATTCCGCCGCATTTAACTCATATAAAAAAAAATTGTTTTTACTCGCATGTCTTGTTCCTTTTGGCTTTATAATTATAAACACGACTTCCTGATTTTTTTCATTTTATCCTACATTACCAATTTCGATGAGTCTGTATGTATGTCCCTCTCACACTGCGGTAGATCTACGGTAGAATTGCCGAAGAATTGTCTTTTACAAATTAAAACTGCGCAAATGCTTATTTGCAAATAAGCACGACGGTAGTTCTTCTTTCAAACCAGCATTTGAGTAGTTTTACTTTGCAAATAGGCAATTCTTCGGCATTTCTACCGAAGATATACCGTAATGTGAAAGGCACATTAGTGACTTCCACTAGCAGCGAGTCTACTTTACATGTGCAAATAAATGTGTACATGCGGACAAGAATTCGTATTCGAACGTCGAATTCAAATTCATGTAAAAATTATTATCAACTTTTACGAAAAAGCGTAGACACGCTGAAAACGGAAACGGTTCAAACGGTAGACGCGGAGCAAGGAATCCATGAAAGTTGGTAAATGAAGAACCACATAGTCTATTTTACATGTGCAAATAGAGTATTCAAATTACAGTGAAATTTATTCCGCATAACTTGCGAGAAATAGCGTAGAAGCGCTGAAAATGGAAACGGTTCAAACTGTAGACGCAGAATTAGGGCTCTCTGGAAGTTGGTGAATCAAGAACCACATACAACAGATAGCTGTATCATATAAACATGGCTGCAATTTGATTGCCGCTGATCAGTATTTGCGTAGTTTCACTTTGTAAATAAGCAATTCTCCGTCAATTCCACCGTGGGTCTATTTTACATGTTCAAATAAATGTCTACATGCGTACAAGAATTCGTATTCGAACGTCGTATTCAAATTACAGTAAATATTAATCTGCATAACAGCGAGAAACTGTGGACGCTGAACGAGGAATCTCTGGAAGTTGAGGAATCAAGAACAACATACAACAGATAGCTGTATCATATACACATGACTGCAAATTGATTGCCGCTCTGCAATGACAGACACATTGATTTCTATCCACTTGCGCTGCTGCGTAACCACTAATGACAGCGTTACCAAAGCGGCGCCTGACTTAATCCTCAATCCGCCCTTATACAATAGCTTTCAACGATTTAATTTCCTCGGTATAATCTCCGCATTCATGAGGATGATGGCTTCCTCAACAGATAAAAGATGCTCAAATTGGCGGTTATTCCTGAGCCAGTGCGACTATATTTAAGCCATAGAATATCGAGGTCATAATAAGGCAATGACATCGATTTTACAGAGATCTCAGCCGAACAACGTAAACATGACCACAGTCAATGAAGATATGATCATGCTTCGTCTGAAGACCCTAGATATTACGATCTAGCTAAAGTTTACCAAATAAAACTTCAGAAATGTGCAAACAAAACCTAGGCCTGATGTCCTTTTCACACTACGGTAGAATTGTCGAAGAATTGCTTATTTACAAAGTTAAACTACGCAAATGCTGCTTTGCAAAGTAGAACTACCGCCGTGCTCCATTGCAAATAAGCATTTGGGTAGTTTTACTTTGTAAATAGACAATTCATCGGCAAATCTACAGTAATGTGAAAGACACATAAGTGATATACCTCGGGCAACGGAGTTCTGTCAAAATTTAATATTATTTTTCATTGAAAAATTAGAGCATCTGGACTGGATATCCTGTTCCTCGCGTTTGGTACAAACATATCGACCTGGGTTCCAGGACAAGCCCCGAAAAATTGCCTCGCTTGCTCACAACATACAACTTCAGGGGGCCTTTTCTCAAAAACTAGTCTATAGTCTACTTCATAATTATTACCAACCGCGCGAAAAACTACAAAACCTTTTGTGACGTCACTATCTGAAGTTTGATCAGGTTTCTAATGGATTTAATTCAAATATCTGATTTTTATTTCTCGAAGAATGGGGTCGCAATCCTGATATATTGCCCTACTCTGAATCTACCTCCGTTGAAAAAAGGCTAAGAAGCTCTGATGTAGCCTGAGCGCAGCCGGTGGCTGAATATCTGCCCTACAGGAAGCATATTAGATACAAATGAACGCATTTCTACATGTTCTGCGTGTCATCGACTTTACAATCAACAAATCCTCTGGATCGATTGGAAACTGATGGGAAAACGATGTCAATTCAAGGGAACGCTGCGCCAGATGTTGTTACAATGGATTTGCGAGAGAAAATCGATGATTGGTAAATAATGACAGTGCGATAAAGATACAGTGAGTGAGTACATACTCACTCGTACACGCGTGACTACACCTTGTCTAAAAAATTGCGAAATTTTTGAAATGCGCGATTTCGAGGAATACAATAATATTTGTTAAGCAATAAATAAAATATGGGTCGATATTTGGGTTAAATTGGGAAATTTATGAAGAAAAATGAAAATTTCTTAATTTGTTTAACTGTGTCGGAAGAAGAACGCATACTCACTATCTTACACGCCAGTACATAATGCTGTCAGAAATATGAAAACTGCTTTGTTCAAACGAAGCCGAGCTGTATTTTTTGTTTGGTCATAAAGCGCGATGTGTGACTAAACAATGGGTATTGATAACGTCATATTAGCTTAACACTACCTATAGTGCGCATTAAAATTAAAGGCGCATTTAAATGAAGCAGTTTTCGCCCGGAGCGGCCATATCTTAATTACGCAAATATTGTGACGTCAATAACGCCGATTGTGACGCATCAATAATTCAAGGGCAAATATTTTCAAAGGAGCCGAAAGAAATATAGAGAGCCCGGACCTGGGTTTAACTTGTTCGCGTATTATTGTGTGATGCATCTGGGCATCCGTGTATGACGTACACATGACGTGATAAATGAGAATTATGACGTCATTTTGCATAAATAATCTTGAGTTAGTGAACATTTTAGAGCTTAGCATGGAACCAAGGTATAAAGCGTGATTCAGCATACCCACCCGCCAATTAATAGCATCCCCTCCGCCAAATAACATATCGAAAGGAAAAACTTTTTTTCCACCACTTACCACAATGATCTTTCAAAAAAGTTAAATATACACATATTTAACACTAACTGAATAGAATTCAACTCATTAATCAGTTTGTAGCATTATGAATTTGTGTAATTTATACAATCAATTGAGTATCATTAAATTTTTGCCTAAATTTGAGTAACTGGATGAATTTACAACTATTTTTCTATCTGATTAGAATACATACTTAACGGAGACGACTTATCATTAAGTAGCAACTACAATGTCCCCAAAGTACAGGATATTATTGTGTGTCTTTGCGTGGTATATCATTAGCTGGTGGTATTGTTCACTATAGTATCGTGGAGTCAACAAGGTATCTCCTAGAGACACCCGCCAATTAATGACAATCCATCCCTATGCAGGTTTCGGGAAACAACTTGAGGCTCTACATATGATAAACGAACTCAAATCGAAAACGGTTACAGTTTTCATTGCGATTCCATTTCAGTTGATTTATTTGGAAGGCTTAAAATAGCTTGCAGTGACTTTCGGATATTATGACGCACTTGTCATCATCATGAATTGTTCGTTTCATTGGTTAAATCTCACAGATCCAATTGTTGTGTCATACAAGATTTTTTTTATTTCAACTATGGCATCGTTTAAAATTTCAAACCTGTAATGATCATACGTTTGAATTCATACCGGTTTGTTGTTCAACTCGCTCGAAATAGTGTAATCACTCGAAATGAATAAACCAAGGCCTGACTCGAAATTCCACATCTCTCTCAAATTTCAAACTGGCCTGAGCGCTAGAACACCTGGACATGACATTTATCTGAACTAAATATATCCACTGCTCTAATTATACCGACAACACGAATGAGTATAAATCGATAAAATTGGATTTTACGAAATCTGTCTATTCAAGATTGAACTAGAGATGCACGAGAACATCTCTGACACTCCATTGGTCAAAACCTGCATTTGATATAGCTCATAATTTTCCCATTTTCATTTATCTTGTGACTTTCAAATTTCTTTACGCAGCGAGCAGTTGTTTTTCTTTAAAATATTGGCATTGCTAACGTCATAATTCCACTAAAGTACGCCACAACATGGTGTTTATGACGTCATAGTTTTTAAATATTAATATAATAAATATAGATAACGCGTTCCCTTTCCTATTAATAATTAAGGCCTGGCTAACCTAAAATTAGTTTTGCGAACCAAATAATCTTTATGCCCCCACGCAAAAATTAATAAACGTCGCAATACAACTAAATTACGTCACAAACCTACTTCTATGACACACAATACATTATTTTTTAAATCAAGTCCCCTACTTATACTTTTCGTTCTTTCATACCAATAATTCAGCTATAGTCCTATCTGAAGCTGCCTTATCAAACCACGTAGATATATATATATATATATTCATTTCCTGATGAAACATCGACCTTTAGTCCGACTAAAAACTACCAGTAACGTTACTCAGGTAACGTTAGTGGGGCATATGTTACGTTCAAAGGTTGTATTCGCATAGTACAGTCGACGAATGCAGAAACGCACGAATTGAATTCGACACATACTTCCTTGTGACAGAACAATCGAATGAACTGGAGTAACCCTCAATATTGGCGCGCAATTTCCTGTTCATGACAAACTTCGTCCCATCTATATGCTGCACAGATGTATCAGACGCGTTTCCGTTACCATATGATTTGTGAACTAAATAAAGATTTACTAAAGTATAGCTACGACACAGCTGACTTATAATATTTCCTTTCCTTCCCCAGCAACACCAAACACACTCAATAAAACGAAAAATATTATTTGTATGAGTTAAGGCTGGAATACACGTAAGTGGTAAACGCACGCGTTTTTGGTTTGTTTCATTACAACCGCGCGGATACGTATGGAATCGAATTACGCGCGGTTGTAATGAAACAAACCAAAAAACGCGTCGTTCACGCGTACGTGTATTCCAGCCTTTAGTGTTTGGCTTCGGCACGACTATTTATTATCCTTGAAGTATCCGAACATCATCTTTGAACACAATTTGATAGTTCTGCAAAGCTATAAGCTGCCACCTCCTAAAGCGGGTTCCAGAGGGCGCTTGTCTTTTATTAAACATCAAAGAGTGTTTGAAGTTATTTCCTTACATTTACGCACATAGCCTGTATTGGAAGTCAAAACATAGCTGCTTATCCTTGAAGTATCCGAACATCGTCTTTGAACAAAATGTGATAGTTCTGCAAAGCTATAAGCTGCCAGCTCCTAAAGCGGGCTCCGAAGGGTGGGCTGTGACGTTTGCCTTTTATTAAACATCAAAGAGTGTTTGGAGTTATTTCCTTACATTTACGCGCGGATTCTGTGTCACGTGGAAGTCAAAACATAGCTGCTCGATGTTATCATTTCCCTAAAAGTATCCTTAAATTTAAAAATACATTTAGATTATCATCCTCTAGTGGTTCTTAACCCTTTTATGAAACCAGACTCCCAAAAATCTCCATTATGTGCCATGTCTTTCAAAGTGTTTGCCATTTTTTATCCCCCCTTCACCTCGGCCCCAAGACTGAACTCTAGCCCCCTGACGATAAACAACTTATATCCAGTGGTGTTGTGCTAAACAAGAAGTTAGGGAACAACCT
>JAUELA010186180.1:0-12431 GCA_031471845.1 Boltenia villosa | reverse complement strand
CCAACAAATTTCGAGCGCTGCATTAGTAAACAACTGTGCATTGCCATGTATTGTTGTTTTTATACAATGTCGCTATCTACCTGCCTGTCTATAGCGAACCATCCACCATAGCTTAACACTCGAAAAAAATCATTCTATATCGAACCATCCACCATAGCTAAACACTAAAAAAAAATATATATATATATTAAAAAATAAAATAAAAAATAAAAATAAATTAATAAAAAACTTTCACGCAATACAAATGGAGGAAATCTTTAAATGTTTCGTTATATCGTTAGCTTGAAACGGACGGTATGATTTCCGTTACTCTGGATTCAATTCATGAATACCTGGAATGAATGATCCACATTGAATAAACCGGTTTTACGATAATTTTGGTGGTTTATGATTGAAATTTACAAATGAATAATTATAGAAATATGATTTCGTTAGTCTCAATCTGAAAATTTAGCAAAAATCAACCAGTACACTGCAAGTTTCTGTACTTCAACCTATTTAAAATGGGTTGTACTGGCAATCTATTTCCCGTTCCTCTTAAAGCATTTTTGGTCGACCCCGAATTCAATCCTGATCCTGTTCAAATATACTGAATCTGGCCGGAATTTCACTCCGGTGACCGGAGTAATGTCGACATCGAATTAATGAGAAGGTATCCGAAAATTTGGCCAACGAGCATTTGGCCAATTTTTGCAGGCGTGGACATTTGGCAAACATTCAAAAAAATATATCTTATGCTTAGAGTTATGCTTCAGGGTAAGAGTTAGAGTTAGGGATGGGGTTGGGGTTAGGGCCAGTGTTAGCTCGAAAAAATCGAAAAAAAATATTGGCCAAATGTACGGGATTCAATAAGAAATACGCAATAATGGTCAACTCGCTACAGCTATTTTCGCGCGTAACTCGAAAAAGATACATTTCGTAAATGACCTGCCTCAGTGGAGGTATAGGCTAGTTATCGTTTTCAGCCTATTTTTATTCTTTCTTTCTCTCTCTTTTTGGAACGCTGGAGGTGTGAAGTCAGGCTTTAAGTCAACCATTTTTTTTAATATACCTCTGTTGTTTCTAGGTTATCCTTTGTAACTCTATTAACAAGCAGTAATGGCCAGTATTATCCGAGCAGTAGCTGGAAACCAGATGATCTTTAGAATGAGTTTAACACGAGCGATGTCCTCCGAGGGAGCAATCCGTGATGCAGGAGGACCATTTTCAGAGAAAGAGAAGGCTGAAGAGAATAGATATTTCAGGAAGTTGCAGAGAGAGCAATTGATTGAGTTGAGGAAGATTCAGAAGGAAAATCCAGAGGAAATTAAGAACAAGGAATTTGGAAAGAACAGAAAAGGAAAAGTGTAGAAGACATTAAATGCTTGTCAAAGAAAGTTTTCTTCATTTCACCTTTTTATGGTTTCCTTTGTTTCTGAAATTGTTCCACACACAATTGTTCTGTTGTTATTTTTTAGTTAATTTTAAATCTAATTTTTGTGTTTTAATGTTAAATTTTCATATCAGAGTTAGCAATAGGAGTTAATTATCGCCAAATTGGCCATTTTTTTTATTTGAACTGCTTTGATATTTTTTCTTTAAGTCTCAAGTCCTAATTAGAAATAAATTCAAAATGAAACACTGAAGTACACCATACACCATTTTTTAGTTTATTTCCCTAGAGCATGTGTGATTTTATTTTAAAAAATTCAGTTTGGTTCAATTTTTCATTTTCACAGTTTGTGAAGTATTTTCAATTGTTGTAGTGTCAGAGATTGTTAGTCATCAGTATAGAGATCAGGGGTTCCCAACCTTTCTTATGCTCCACACCCCTAAAAAAAATTAATATGCCCTCGCACCCCTAAAAAAGTACCAATTTTTTTAAAGATAAAGAAGATGAATTTTTTAAATAATTTTTTAATATATAATACTAAAAAAAACGAAATGTTAACTCTCTCTCGCACCCCCTGAAATGCTTTCTCGCACCCCTAGGGGATGCGCGCAGCCGTGGTTGGGAACCCCTGGTATAAACCAACTTTCAATAAGGTTTGAGTAAATTTCAAAGGGATTTATTCTTTATTTGTGAATTTAAAAGTTTCAATTGTTTCAACTGTGTTTGTTCTGTAATATTGACAAATCTAGTTTGATTTACAATTTTTTTTCCCCAGTTTTTTATAATATTTTAATATTCAGATTATTATGATGGTTCGACAAAATAAAACCCCTGTTGTAAGTAGAGATTCCTTTTTTACTTCAACTTTCTACTGGTACAAAATTATTTGGAGTGTTTCCTATTATTTATTGATGAAATACTATGCATACTAATTAGGCAATATCATAACAATATAATTAATTCACATATACTCTTGTGTCACTGAAAAACCTCACTGGACAAAGCAAATATATTGCTGAGTATATTGGGATACTGCTGGACATAATGTCCGAGGAAAACCTTGACCTCTGGGTAACATAAGGCAGGGTACAATAGAGGAATTTTGGGAGGCTTGTCATTTTGTGTCCTGTTTAATGTCGCATTGAAACACACAAATATTCCTGTCATTTTGACAGGTGCCGATTTTGGCCGTTATTTTGTGTCCTGGTGAGTAGTAACATGTGGCCACATGAAACGCCACACACGAAAGCCACACTAAGCATTCCAACATTCACGATAATGATCCTTGCGTAGAAGTCAAATTCATTTTATTTCAACAAATATATTTTCATTTTCCAGAATGAAATCTCGATCAATCTTCAAATTCCAAACACTGTCGACCGACCTGTCCTTGTTCAACTGATGATCGACGTCATCTCGTTTCTTCTTTTTCAAAGACAACAAATCCCTGAACCTGTGCAATTGCTCAAGAGAAATTGTGAGTATTTTTTATTTTGTGCTGCCACGTCAATAGATTTTTTTAGTGCAAAACTAGACTACCCGTGACCCATTCGGTCAACCAGTTTTGAAAACGGCTTCGGTAAGCTTTGGCACTGATTAAGAAACCTGTTTTATTAGGTTTTTATTGTGCCCGTTCCCGAGACTTGGTGAAACGCAATGTTGTTTTCTCTCTCTGTGACGAAATAATGATTTAACAATCGATGGCAACTCGAGGTATTACGCACAATGGGAAATAGTGGGATTCGTAATATTACGTAATAAAGGCCATCGGTGAGCCACAAATATGGTACTAACTCGGGAACCCGAGGTTCGATTTTCACAAAACTTGTTTTATTCTGTTCGCATTGTGATTTTACTTATTTCGTACGATTACTATATGGGGCTATCGTGAGTCGTTTTCGCTGTATTCAAAAACAGACAAACAATCAAGCAATCAATCAAGCAAGCAATTTTAGAGTTTTAGTATTATAGTAGATTGCTCAAGAGAAATTGTGAGTATTTTTTATTTTGTGCTGCCACGACAATAGATTTTTTTAGTGCAAAATGGTAATGTGGAAAGCAGGGTTCCTGAGTCGTAAGGAGTCGGAGTCAAACTGCTAAGAATGCTAGGAGTCAGAGTCGGAATTTTTTATTGGAATGTATTTTTTATCATCAATAAATATTCATAATCTAAATTTAATTTATTTAAGAATCAAAACTTGATCAGAACTGTAAGAATTATAGGAGTCGGGAGTCGTCATATTAGGAATACTAGGAGTCGGACCTTTTACCTTCCGACTCCACAACCATGAACTGAAAAGTGGCTTCAAAATAATTTTAAAAAATAAATTAAAAATTAATAAATTTGAAAGTAATACATTATCCTAATTAATATTTTATTTCATGAATTCCACTTTTTCTTTTTTCCTATCAACAAAAATAAAATAATTCCTACTCATGCACAAAAAATGGGATCCTTTCCTGCATTTACACAACATTTTCATTTGGGGTCATGACCCCAAATTTTTTATTGATATATGATCTACTTGTGCCATTCATTACTTGGGCAATTCTGCCAGTCAAAAATCCAATTTAAGCAAACGGTGGAGCCTTCCCAATAGGGAGCAGTCCACTCTCATGTTTGTAAAATAATTTTAATGCTCTCATCACCCTGCACCACGGTTCTCAAATATATTTCCTCATAAATGTGGTTTTACGAGAGATCATGATTATATAAAGTTTTTTGATTAATGTATCATATTTACTCTCGTATTCACCGGAAACTACGGCCTTCGGGCTTACACATAGACGCATGATGCGACCATGATTCGAACCCAGAACCTCTAGGTGAGCATAGATGACCAGCCAACGACTTTACCCGTTCGACCGGAAAGCCGGAAGTGAAGCAAGTAATGAATATTTATCAATTTTTCAGTTGAAAGAGGAAATTCGAAACATGCAAATGGATTTAATAGAGTTACAAAGATCAGGTAATATAAGTATTCTTAACAACAGTGCTTCCCAAACTCATTGAATCCTGGCTACTTATGTGCAAATTTCAATTCATTTTCTTCGCCGCATTCAGTTAACATTATGGATGCTATTTTAGCAAGCGGTTTGCCATTAGCGTGTAGTCTACAGCAACGCTTCTCAACCGGTGGGCTGTGGGTCTCGAAGATATTTCAGGTGGGCCGCGAAGCAGGCCAAAATCTTACAGTACAATAAGCGAATACTTCTATCAACGCGTGTTGAGTAATATTGAGTAGCATTTTAACTCTTTCCATGCGGTGAATTATTTCTAAAAAGGTTCCCCAGTGCGGGGACGTTTTCACACTTTTGTACCTGGTTCACTAAAATATTTCTCAAAGCCGTTACATACACCACAAAGCGTTCACTCAAGTATTTCTTGAAAGCTTATATCAGCAGCTTTGTAAGTGCGTGAAGTATCTGCTCATCAACAAGTCGAGACCTAGTGGTCAATTTACACTAAATAAATTGGATATGTTTTTTTTTCATATTTATTTGTGCGGGAAAAATAGAAACGCACATGTAAGAACCTGAAATCAGTCACCATATGATTTACAAACATATACGTCACATTTTTGTAAAGTTTTCATCCCCCAAACATAATACGTCGAGAAGCAAGCCGCAATTTGCTTGCACGATTATTGGCATGCCGTACGCGCATGGGCTACTAAACTAGTTGGCCTCAAAAAAAATGTCAGTTAAAGCGGGCCGCGAGTTGAAAAAGGTTGAGAAGCACTGGTCTACAGCATTGTTCGTAGTCTACACTGAAATCTGTCTACTGAGATATTTTAATTTTATCATCTTAATTTGAATATCATTCATGTGAAGTACGCTGCAACATATTCTCTCTTTATTCAGGACAAGAAAGGAATCCCAAATTTCACTTCAAGTTGCCAAATTTCTTGATTTATTGGGCAAACTTGAGCAGAGTTTGTTGGAGGCATTCACATCTAATAGCATCACTGAACTCTTGCTTGTTATTGGTGCAACTCCAATGTCAGCGAAAGAAGTTTTCTCCGTCAAGCTTTCACAGTTTAATTCCGGTAATTTATGCAAAATTTTCTTCTGGTAAAATTTCAGAATAGATACTTTAATATTACAGTTGGTGAGATAGTTAACTGTCCACTTGTATGTTGCCGTCCTGTTTTGCGAATGATATCTTGCTTAAAGTTATTGTGCAGCGCATTTGATTTGAACACTCAATTTTATGATCTAAAGGAGTTGAGTAACCGTAGGCTAATACCTAACACAAACACGCTTATAATTATTATTAAATCAGTGAAAATACGACATCAGGCTTTACTTTTTTTGTTTAATTGATAGGTGGGCAAACAGGAAAGTACTTTCTTTTCTTAGTCGTATTTAATTTATCGCATTTATTCTCTTGCTTTTCTCTCTTTCGAATTAAATTTGAACTTTGTAATTTGCATTGTAATAACAGCAGAGATAGTCAGAATAAAATTTTTGATCATTTATTGTTTTGAGTTTGAGGATAGCTCAATGCTCAAAATCTGTTGGAATTGCTTTTTGTATAAGTTCTTTTTATCCCTCTTGCCATTTTTATACAATCAAATTTGCGAACAAATGGTGATGTTGGAATATTTGCAGTCCGTGACTCACTCACTACTTAGGTGTAATATTTGCATTATTCAATCTTCAGATCTCCGGAACACCAGTAAAGTATCCGCGGCCGTCGTTAAGTCATGTTCTCGCAGGTTGTGCATGAAACTGCTGCAGAACGATGAATTCTTCTCCGATGAACTTGCAATTTCAAACATTCACATTTTCATCAAAGCTAAAAGAACTGTCTCAATGTCGGACTGGCAGCCTTGGCCGCGTTACAGGTAAATGATCCAGTTTTAGCCGCGACTAGTTAAAAAAATCTTTCCCATAAATACTCTTAAGTCTTACTCTTAATACTAAAACTAGCATAATGGATTCACTGAAAAGAACTAGATGTAAAATAGATCATTTTGAGGTGTGTTTGGTTTAAACTCTTGCTGCCGACAAATTGACAGCTATGAGGAAGGATAAACAGCTTTGCTGTTACAATTTGTGACATGGTAATATGGATAAGTCGCTCGATGTGAGTAAGTGACTGTTCAGCATACTCGCAAGCCGGCATGGTCGCATCATGTGCCCATGTATAAGCCCGCTACGGCTTTCCGGTGGATCAAGGGTGAACATTATACATTAATCAAAAAATTGGCCAGATAAAATAAATTATTTTTGGGAGAAGTTGGAGTCAGATATTCTTGTATATTCGAAGAATTTAACTGTGGAAAAGGAATTGGGCTTGAAGTCGTGATTATTAACTAGCTGAAGTAAGATTTAGATTATTTATTGATTGTTGGTGGAGTTGGAGATAGAATTTTATTTCTTGAATTTCAAACGTCCTGAATAATAATATTGAATTATTTGTTGCAGTCTGCCAGAGAGCAAACTTCGTTTGATGCTGATTCTGGCTCCAATTCCAGGAGATCAGAAATCTGAAGACGAAAAACTCAATAATAAGGAGAATGTGTCACTCACCAAGGTATTTACCTAGCTTCGCATGAATTAACCTTCTGTCTGGATCATAAACTGGCATTTTATCTGCCTGCGATCCTACACACATCTCTTGTTATATAAATAATACTAAACTTCCCATTGTGTCAATCAGTAACGAAAGAGGCTTTGGATGGTTGTCACTGCATTGCATCTTGCAATGTCTTAAACCAGGGGTGAGCAAATTTTTTCTCTGCGGGCTGCATGGAGCATCTGTGAATCTCTTGCGGGTCACATTCAACAAAAAACTATATTTTCTAAATGTTATTTCCACAAAAAAACGCAATTATTATTCATGCAAATGTGTTTGGGTTTGAACATGGCTGCGAAAACTCATTACAGTCTGGTTGAATACATTTTTCTGTACGAAAATGTCTGGACCACATAAATTGACATCAGCTCGCGGGTTCTAGGACAACTGCCCCCGGACAACTGCCCCCGGACAACTGCCCCCGGACAACTGCCCCCGGACAACTGCCCCCGGACAATTGCCCCCCGGACAATTGCCCCCGGACAACTGCCCCCCGGACAACTGCCCCCGGACAACTGCCCCCGGACAACTGCCCCTCGGACAATTGCCCCCGAAAACTGCCCCCGAAAACTGCCCCCCGTATAGGACAATTGCCCCCGGACAACTGCCCCCCGACTAACGGCACCGGCAAATTACTAGATTACGATCCTCAAATGCTTTATCTTTCGCCAACATCCCCTAGCCCAGTCTTAACTCTAATCCTAAACCCGACCCTAACCCTAACCCTAACGATTGGAAGAACGAATAATCACATTTCAAAGGGTATCCAGACATTTGCCCAACGGACATTTAGCCAATATTTGCAGAGAGGACATTTAGCCAACATTCAAAAAAATATATATGGGTTAGTTAGGCTTCAGGGTTAGGGTTAGGATTAGGGTCAGTGTTAGGGTTAGGTTTAGTTTTAGTTGTCCGGGGGCAATTGTCCGGGGGCAATTGTCCGGGGGGCAGTTGTCCTAGAACCCAGCTCGCGAGTTAGTTTGCCCATCCCTGTCTTAAACCATTCAATTGATTTTTAATTCCATGCCATAATTTTTTATATTGGCCGCTGTTTTCCAAAATGACAAAAAATAAAAAATTCTATTTATCTACGCCAGTATGTGCAAATAACATATAACTGAATACACCATTGCAAACAAGAGATATGGTGCATTTTGTTTTATCATAGGCCTAAGCAATAAACATCCGATGTTGACTTATTTTGTAGTACCCATACTCACTTCTTCTCAAAAACTTACAACCACACAACTTTGTGTCACTTTTGAGTCCATTTTGAATGAAGGAACAACTTTTTTCAGATTGTTCTTGAAAAAAAATATTAAATGACAATGAGAATGTGGCACTTGTCAATTTAAGTGGTCCTGTCGAAAACCTTGTCAATTTAAGTGGTCCCTACATTTTCTTTGTATATCAAAAGCATATTGTGATGGCATAAGTATTTAATATGCCTCAGACAGCGAATTGGGATTACAATGTGATGCAGTCGTTTAGTATCACTTTTCTCAAATCATATGATATGAAATTAACCAACGTTTCTCGGCTTTGCACCAACTTCAACTCCTTACGTGCGAGAAATATTATTCGCCGTGATACTCCTGAATGGTATGTTACTGCTAAATAAAAAATGAAAATAAAATAAAAAATTTGAGTATTTAAATAAATTCAGTATTAGTTAGGGAGGAGGGTTAGGGTATGGTTAGGTAATAATATATATATTTTTTCTAAACCAATAATCATTCGGGACCACAGTGATATTTCAGGACCACTTAAATTGGGTAGTGCCCAGAATGAGAACTTTATTTTCATGAACATGATCTATTTCATTTTTTCTTGAGTGTGATTTATTACGTTTCTTATATTCCTTTAGATTTCAACAAAGGCATCCAGCGGGACTTCGAAGATAGCGGCTTATCGTCCAGGATCACAAATAATCGGAACTAAATCTCACAACGGCCATCACCAGATTATCAAGAATAAAACTTTCTCCACTTCAGAAAATGCGACTTGCACCATTTATCAATCACCAACTGTAACTGTAGAACCCTTTCATTTCAACCCTAAAACTGTAGCTACCAATGAAAGAGTTTTATTCCACCAAATTTGTTCCGCATCATCAAACAAATTCAAACAAAATAATATTTCTGAAGAAGATAAATTTTCCAAAGTGGAAAGTGCTGAGTCATGCATTACCAAAAGTGCTGAGTCATGTCAGAAAATAACTCTTATGGGCAAATCTGAAGAAAATATCGAACCAAAGAATAGGAGACAAATAAATGTGTGTGTACCATCCTCGACTAGTATGGAGTTGGGGGTGAATCAAAGTGAAAACCTGGCTCCTGCTTTGTCAGTTATGGAGAATATAACTGATAATGGAGACGTTTGTAATGACATACTTTCCCATCATTGTTCAAAATCTATCTCCCACGAACGAAATTTGTCCTTCATTGGAACAGAATGCTCTGCGGGGTTCAAGGGTCATTGTGAACCTGACGAAGTGAACAAAACAACTATCTCACTTAATGAGCTCTATGAACATATTCCACCATCACCAGCTACACAATCCTTCTCTGTAATTTCTGGAGATCCCGACAGTTCTATTGCATTGAGGAAATATGTGAGCCATTGTGACAACATAGTCCAATGTGGAATAAAGAATGAAAAGACCAAAGAACTGGAATTATCAAATGAAAGCAAATTTCACTGTGACGATGTCCGTTGTAAAATAATAAGTAAAACAAACCAAGAATCTATTCTCGGAGACATCCACTGTGAACAAACTGCTTCGCCTTCTTCTCAAACTTCATCTGTTGCCAATGACAACGATTATTCGATTGCGCTTAGAAAATATGCAAACTCTGAGATAGTCGCAGATACTATACCCGATGTCACAACTTCCAATTCTACTCTTCTGTCTTCTGAAATAAGCAAATCTGAATCGACTTTGTCCAGTTTTCATATTTCTGAATCAAAACAGAACCGGTCGAAACTGGATAATACTGGTTTAGAGGAGATTATATCAGCTGAGTCTTCAAATGCTAACACTGTGGAGAATCTTAGAAAACATTGTGAAATTCAATCATTGGCTCCAGAAAGTCCTCAGAAGGAGGTTATTAAAACAGAAAACTCTTCGACAATGAATACTCAAAAAATGCCAAAGAGAGATGATAGTACTAATGTGAAAATGATGAAACCAAGTGAGAAAGAGAATACTCTGCGACCGGAGCAAGAAAACAATGAATTGGCAAAGTCATTAGTAAAATCTGCTAATTTAATTTCCGTAAAGAAGAATGAGAAGCAGCCAATGAGAAATGATGAGTCAGCAAAATATGGAACAAATGGGGATGATGACTCAGCAAAATTTCGAACTGTACCCAAGTCTTCCAAAGATGAAACTGGTTCAAAAATGCAACAAAACCTCATTCAATCTGCTCATTTAGAAGAAAATCTTGTATCAGAAGAACCTAAAAACATAGACAATCCAGTTGAATGCAGGCTTGTAAATGGAGCAGGAGCAACATTGAATAATGGCCAAGGATTTCAATTGAAATCAACGAACCAATCAGATGAATTCATTTATTTCAAATCAGCTTTTGTTATCAAAGGATTCAAATATAATTGAAATCTTGAATAAGCTGAAATGTTAGTTTCAAAACCCTCTTTGTCATGTTCATACATGATATTGGTTGATGAAGAAGGTGGCATTAACCAAGAATAGGGGGATGGGGATGGAAAATGTCAGATTCTGAATTTATTTCATGACTAAGACAATTGATAGCAATCCTGAGACAAAAATAGACACAGACAAAAAGTGACATTAATAGTTAAAGGCGGTTTCTCATCTGGCCTGGGACCGAGGTACTGAGGTTCCCCTAAGAAGATTTTGCTGAGAGTTCCTCACAGTCAGACAAAAAAAAACACAATCACGTCTGACTAGACCAGGGGTGGGCAAACTAAGGCCCAGCAGGTCTTTTTGTGCAAACTAAGGCCCAGCAGGTCTTTTTGTGCGGCCCGCGAACTTCCTCGCAAGGCAATGTCAATTTTGTGTGATCCAAACATTTTCGCACAGAAAAATGAGGTTAACGAAACTACAACGAGATTTATATTCGAGACGTCTTTCGATGTTGAACAAATAATACATTTGCACGAATAATCATTGCATTTTTGTGTGGGAATAACATTTAGTAAATTTAGTTTCGTTGAATGCGGCCCGTGAGAGATAGATGATAGATGAGATGCTCCATGCGGCCCGCTGGGAAAACAAGTTTACCCACTCCTGGCTCATTGTCTCTATGGTAATTTGTAAAATTTATGCAAAAATTTTAATTTTCAGCTTGAGCTTAATATTATTTATAAATAATATATATTTATTCATTTTGTATTTTGGCAAGCTTTAACTTCGCCTATAATATATTTTTTTGGTGATCTTCCAGATGTTACCTCTCAGTGATATATTTTCTCTCCAGCCTAACAACGGTACGCCAACTATCTGATTATTAACTAACCCTAATAGTGTGAAATGAACGTGTGATTTACAGTGTAGCGGTGACAAGTGGAAGTTCACCATTTTTACACAGTTCAAATTTGCCACCTCCTGCACCACCAAAAAAAAATCAAAATACATGAACATATTCTCAGTTACTATGTTTCAGCAAGATGAACTTGGAGATAGTTTTTTGAATCCACATCCCTGCTCAGGAGTAATTGAAATGTTCTTACTCAGTGGTGCAGGGCGGTTTTGAGTCACAATCATAAGAAGGCATGGTCACATTGAGTATATATGACAATTTTCTTTGGTGTTTCAAGATAACGTCACCCGTTCTGAACTATGGTAATGTGCTTATTGTAACTATGCAGGGTGTAGTTGTCAACAAAACCAAAGTCTTCAGTTCAAAAGATTAATATATTTTTTTTTTAATCTTGAAATTTTATTGTACGTATTTTTTTCAATATTTATGTTGATATTAACACTGGATTTTGTAATATATTCCAAATTTTTAATATTTTTAAAAATAAAGTAGATTTGTGATATTCTGTGTGAATATTTTTTCTGTGTTACTTTTATTGAAATTGACCATCGCGCAGCATAAAAGGTTGGGATTAGGTATTGATTTCAGTATGCGGACATTTGGCCAACATTTTCATTTAGCCAATATTTGAAGGGGTGGACATTTGGCCATTCAAAAGTATATCTTATGCTTAGAGTTAGGCTTCAGGGTTAGAGTCAGTGTTAACTTCGTTCAGGGTTGGGATGGTAAGGTTTGATTTTACGAAGAAAAAGAATTTTCGAAAAAAAATTTAAGCCAAATGTCCCATTCCGCGACTGTTGGCCAAATGTACGGTTACTGGCTAATTCTTTTTCGTGATTATTCTTCTGTGAATCCTCTTCCAATGATCCTTCTTCCGGATTCGTCACTAGCCTTCGTGATATTTTCGATTTCTGATTATTTTAATAACAGGCAAAACCAAACAAAGATA